>JASDQU010817462.1:0-18751 GCA_032191745.1 Picea mariana
TTTTTTTACAGGATGTATGTCCATTGGAGAGAAAGAGTGCACGAAGAGGTGAATGAGTTGGTCGGGGAAGACCCCAATGTTGTGGCTACATTGATGTAGTGTGGGTTACTCAAGTTTTTTCCATGTCCTTTCATGTGGGCACAACCTAGGATACTGAATGCCTTGGTTGAATACTAGCATCCGGATGCAGAGGCATTCATGTTAGAGGAGTAGTCACTGGTGCCCATGGTCGAGGACATTTACTTTTTGACTGGCCTCTCTAGGAGAAGGGAACCAGTCAATTTCCATACTTTTCCTGCGGGGCCGCATAACATAGCGGAACTGATAGGTCTATATTGTGCAGTTGATACGGACCACATGAGCACGTAGGTGCCTATAAGCAATATCACTAACCTATCGCTACAGGCGATATTATTTCTTATTGGGCGAATTACTGGTTCTGCGGCTCTATATCAGGCATCCCACGCACACATGAACTGTGTTGTCCAGTGCTTAAATGCACAAGTTTTTGATTGGAGTACCACTTTGCTTGAGTGCATGAAGAGGCAATTGACAGATTATCATTTGCGGACACATAGGAACTTTGGGTTCAGGACCATTCTGTGTTCATTCTTTTTTGAGAGAGTTCTGAGTTTTAGTCCTCAAGTAGTGGTATGAGGCCACCAGGCCTCTCTTCCTGTTGTATGTAGATGGGCAGTACTACTGCCACGACAGGGTGGTGGAAGGACCAATGAGTCCTTCGATGATGACTTTTTTGCATGGTTGTCTTGACAGATCCCGGTTATAGAGGACTACCCCTATGCCAAGATTGACTTTTCGAGAGACCCAGAGATACCAGTATCTCCTAGTGAGGCACGAGGGGAGATGGGTAAGTCTCCACCTTTGTAGTTTTTTTGTTGTATATGTAATTTTTATGTTGTTTTGTTATATATATCATTTTTTTTATATGCTAGAGTATTTGACAGATATGTTTTCATTGTGTGTAGACGTGGGACCAGTGCGACCCACTGACTATGCGAGGAACAGGCATCGTCCTCGGCCAGAGGCCGCACTTGCCGCCGTCGGGGGACCAGCAGTAGCAGGAGATCTTCCAGCCGAGGAGGCTGAGAGGGTGTTGAGACGGGTTGAGCGTAACTTCACTGCGCTCACTCGCACGGTCCCGATGGCAGAGATTGAGGACCTGCCACCGTCTATGCAGCCTCATGTAGTGGAGGCACCACGGACATGGGTCCGGTTGTTTCGGCGTTTAGCCAATGTTGTGGACAAGTATAGCAGGGCCCATAGGCCCTGACTTTAGATAGACATTTTGACGTGCCACGAGCACTACTTGTATATATTTTTTGAGGGTATAAGCCCTTGACTCGTTATCGGTCCTATTTTTTAGGTGCTTGCGTCCGTCTATGTACTCTGGTTACTTTATGATATTATATATGGTTTTTTGGTCTTTTGTGTCTTATGGATCATGTGTGCAAAAATGTATTTACATGCTTATGTCAACGTTCTTTCATATGTGTGCAAGATGCCAATCTAAAATTTGATTAGCTAGAGTATCTGTAACTTGATTTAACCTCCTAGGAACATGAAAATATGTAATATAATCAAATTTTCGTTCTAAGAGACGTACCCTAAGGAATCGTCGGTGTAAAGTTGGATCATGAACCCGGTACACTCTGTTTAACTGAGACACAACCAGGTGAGCGTTGAGATAGACCCAGAGATGAGAGATACCCAATGACAAAGCATCACAAAGTAACTCAATAACTGTACTATACTCGACAACATTATTTGTGGTGTCACCTAAGCATATCCCTCCGGAAGATAATAATTGGCCTTGAGGTGTAAAGATTACCCAAGCTGTGGAGGAAAGCCTCGGAGTGTGCTGACTAGCACCATCTGCATACCCAACGAACACTTTGGAATCACTTTACATCTGCCACAGTGACAAAAGATGATATCAATGACACATCCATAACACTAAAAGAAACTAAAAAGTAATAGTATAAAGACTATACATATGTTACAGAAAGTTACCAGCAGTGACCTGCCTATGAGTAATACTTCTTGAGGTAGAGCCCATTTCTAGGCTCCGCCAAAGCATTCTCTTAAAAATAAACCAGACGATAAGCACCCTTTTTTAAAACCTCTTTTATGATGAAAGGTCCGAACCACATGGGTTTGAATTTTCCTGCCCCTAGAGGGTCCTTATCTTGGTCGTAGACCAGGACAAGGTTGCCTTCAAAAAAAACCCGAGGATGAACAGACCTATCATACTAACACTTGACCTTATGTTTGTGAGCCTCATTGGCCAGGACCGCATCACGACGTTTCTCATTGAGCTGCTCAAGGTATATTAATCGTTCTTCAAGTGGAGAAGTGTCTGGCAATAATTGTACTGCCAACTTTAGAGACGGGATCTGACATTCGATGGGCAAGACTGCCTCCAGCCCGTAAACAAGTTGAAAAGGTGAGAATCCGGTTGCAGTCTTAACAGATGTTCGGTAGGCCCATAATGTCGAGTATAACATCAAATGCCAATTTGACTTAGCTGAGTTGATAGTTCACTATAGAATAGTCTTAAGAGTTTTGTTTACAGCTTCCACCTGCCCATTTGCTTGGGGGTAGTAGGGTGATGAATGTTCCTGCCGTAACCCAAGATTTGATGTTAATTCTGTCATCATCTGGTTCTGAAAGTGACTGCCATGGTCAGTGACAATCTCTCTCGGGGCGCCGAACCTTGCTATTATCTGATTGAATAAAAAAAGAGTTGCAGTCTCTCCATCATATTTAAACGTTGGCATAGCTTTGACCCACTTTGTGAAGTAGTCTACAGCTACAATGATATAGCAGTGCCCCCTTGCTGAAGGAGGGTTGCAAGTAGTGTAATCAATCCCCCACTTGGTGAAGGGACCAACTGTGATGACAGGAAACATGGGAGCGGGATGTGCCCTCATCTTCCAAGAGAATATTTGGCATGGATAGCACTTCTTGACCGATTCGATACAATCTTTGATAAGTTTCGGCCAGAAGTAACCTGCTCGTAGAATATTTTGGGTTGTTGCCAACCCAAACAAATGACCGCCACAAGCTCTGGTATGGAAATCGTTAATCACGATAACTGCTTCCTCATGAGTGAGACATCGGCGTAGGATAGAGTCTACACCTCTCTGATACAATGTATCTTCGATGATGAGATAATTCTTAGCCTGATGGCATATACGTCGACGCACATCACAGGAAGTAGAGGTGGGGCACTTCAAAGTCTGGAGATAGATAAGTATATCTCCATACCAGGGATCTAAAGATGTGATCAAAAACATATCTCCCCGGATAGGCGATTCTTCAGGCACAACGTCACCTGACTCAACCGGAAGTTCCGAAATAAGTTCTACGAAGACCAGTGACTTTTTGGACTTTGCTTAAATGAAGTCTAAGTCAAACTCTTGGAGGATGACTATCCATATACTTATTTTTCCGCCTATTACCCGTCGTGTCAACATGTACTGGAATGGATTCACGACAGCAATGACGGTAGTCTTGCGAAACAGAACATAATGACGGAACCATTGAACAGCATGAACTGCTGCCAATGCAAGTTTTTCGATGTGAGAATAATTAAGTTTCAGTCCTACGAGGCCTCGGCTCAGGTAATAGATCACGTATTCTGAGAACAAGTCATCTTCTTGAACTAAAACCATGCCAATGGTTGATGTTGTTGCAGCCAGATATAATAAGAAATCTTTTTTATAGTTAGGTGGTCGGAGCAGAGGTGCAGTTGTGAGGGCATGTTTCAATGCATCAAAAGAGTGTTGAGCCATGTCATCCCAGTAAAATGGAATTTCTTTCTTCAGTAAGTGCATAAATCCCTTGGTGATTTCGGCATAGTTGGCGATGAAGCGTCGTAAAAAGTTTGCCTTGCCTTGTAGACTCTGAAGTTGGAGGATTGTGTGTGGGGGGGGAAATTGAATTATTGCCTCAACCTTGAGAGGATCGACCATGATCCCTGTTGTTGACACTATGAAACCTAACAATCATCCTGACGTTACGCAGAAGCTGCACTTGTTTGGATTCAGGCGAATCTGAAAGTAGCGACAACGTTCGAATATAAGTTGGAGGTGTGCGGGATGATTCATTCTCTTGGGAGATCACGATGCTAAATCATCTAGATAAGCCTCAACTATATGCTTGAGGTAATGAAAAGAAAAAGACATGGCCCACTGAAAGGTGGCTCCAGCATTTTTAAGACCAAAAGGCAATTTACGATATGTGAATGTACCCCACAGGCAGATGAATGTCGTTTTTTGTTGGTCTTCGGGTTTGATTTGAATTTGGTTATATCCCGAAAAAACGTCCATGAAAGAAAAGGCTTCACAACCTGCACATTCATAAATGATCTGGTCGATGAATGGTGTGGGAAAATTATCTTTGGGGCATTCCTTATTCAAATCACGGGAGTTGGTACATACACGAATCGTGCCTTGTTTTTTATTGATCGGTACGGGGTTTGACACCCATTGGGTCAAATGGATAGGATATATAAACCTGGGTTTTAGCAATTTCTCAACCTCAACCTTAATGGTCACTGCATTCTTATGATTAAATGAATGAAGCTTCTGTCGAAACCGGCTTGGCATTAGGATATGTTGTGATTTCATGTTCAACTATTCTTGGATCGATGCCTGGCATTTCCTCGTAAGACCAGGTAAAAACGTCGCGGAATTCTTTGAAAAGATCTGTGTAGATTTGAATCTCTTCAGGGGAGTATTCCACTTCGATGAATACATTCTCCATGACGCCAGGGTTTCAGGAGATATTGATCGGTAAGGTTTCAGCGATAGTTTCCATATTACCCTCAGCATAAACCTCATGTGTAGCTAAGGGATTAATAGGACAATACCGCTATCCCGTCATGGTCACAGTGAATTCTCCCGCTTCAATTTGGCTTAACTCTGGGAGGAAGTATGATATGTGATGAATATCTTCCCAAGGTTTATCTAAACTAGTCATTGCTTCAATTATTGCTTCATCAGAGGGCAAGACTAAGTCCAATGAATCAGTGTGAGCGAGAGAAACCTGAGCCCAAATAGGCTCTATAAGAGGATCTAACTCTTGTGTAGGAGCTGGATCAGTGTGGGATGAAGTTTGTTGGACTAAGGAGTACGCTAATTCAGCTGCGGACAAAGGCATGGATATGCCTAGATGCCCTATCCCATCCATTGTGGTCGATGGGGAAGGAAGTGTCCACGGATCGTCGAAGTAAGTCGTGCGGAACGACGAAACTTGAAAAATCTCAACCTTATGGTGATTGGATATAAACTTGATATCTCCTTGAGGGGGCTGGTAATCAAAGGTACCCATCAAAGATGGGCACAAACCAACCCCTACATTGACGACACCTGGTTGAGGATTATCAATCATCGGGACCGTGGATGCCCCCAAAGCAGGGTCAGGTATGGAGAAGGACAATTGATCGATGGTCACTATCTAGCCCTCGTGTGGAAACAACAAGACCTAGAAAACTATAGCAACCACAGCTTGCATGGCATAAGTCCAACTCCTTCCTAACAAGAGGTTATAGTCGAGGGGATCATCGACTACCTCTACTTCGACGCACACGGTCTTCCCTCCTTACTACATGGGGAAAGAAGGAATGATACCATGTGGTCGGAAAGAACGTCTGTCTAAAGTGGTGAGGAGAGTAGGTGACGAAAATAAAACAGACTAACCCACGGCCTTCCAACATGCCAACGACATGATGCATGTCGAGGTGCCCTCATCAACCATCGTGTGGAAGATATTCCGAGTAAAAGTTTTCATGGGATAAGCCACTACTATATGAAACCCTACGTGGTAAGGTAGACAAGGTTTTAAGTCGGTTGTATCCAGCATGATTGTACCCAGATTACAAGTCTTGGTAGATCCTAAAGCGGTTAACAAGGCTTTCCTCTGGGAAGAGCAGCTTTGGAGGACCTCCAAGCGGACATCGCACAAGGGGTTTGTGATAAATCCTCCACCACAGAGTAGTTCTGGGTGGCCCTTGCATTTGGGTTATGAGAAGATTTTTTAAATGCACCTTTGGGAATGCATGTCATTGTTTCTCCCAACGTCTTCTCAATCTATAGAGGAAGAGATGGGAGGTTAGCTTCTTTACCCTTATCAGAAGTGCTTGGTTTACTATAGTCGTGTGCTTTAGTTGATATAAAAGCATCACCCCTAACCATATATATGGTCGTGGATGCGGGGTTGTTTAGAGGCAGACAGGGTTCTTGGTTGCCCCCTTCTGTGCTTGCAGAGGCTTGGGTTAGATTTTTTCCATGTTGAAATGGATTGGTTAACACAACAGGTTGTTGATGTGTCATAAAATTTTGGGCTTCTGCAAGTCGAGGACATAGATGGGTCGGGTGGTCTTCCACGCACAAGTTGCATGGATACCTCGCCTTCCATTTCTCAGTGTTCTCCCCGCCAGCATTATCGGTGGGTTTTTTATCCCTCTTACCTTTCTTTCGTTGTTTTTTCCTTCCTTCAGGCTGCTGGGTGGCCTTTTGGTTAGTTGACTGCACTGTGTGTACCTCCGACGTTTTGGTAGGGGGAGCAGCCAAAGTGGTGGTTTGGCTGGCCGCTGTGTGTTGTATAGATAATTGTTTCAACTGCTTCATCAATTGCTCAGCGGGTTTTGTTTGTGTCTAACCAACAATACCATCGGCATGTGGTCCAGCTCTCTGTCTAGTTTTATCCAGTATTGAGCGTGGTGCATCTGGCAAGATGTTGTATAATAAACTGGACTGAGAATATATGAGCTCAAATTGTTGAGCTCTCATGATGGCATCTTCTTCGGAGAATACACCCAATGTTGTGATGTCTTTGGATAACTGTGGGACCAAAGACTTAAGGAACCACTCAAGCAGGAATGTGGGTGGGACTGGCACCTTAATGAGACTCTTCTGGCGTATCCATTCTCAGACGTGATCAGAGATATGGTCCATTGTCGTCTGCTCGAAATTGGCCAGCAGCTCTGTGCCAGTGTCGTATCTCATAGGTAACTGAAAATTGTTTAGGAAAGCCATTGCCAGCTCACCGAAGGAAGAGTATCTTGAGCGATCGAGCTCAATGTACCATTTCATGGCACTCCTAATGAGAGTACATTGAAACAATCGCAACTGTATGGAGTCATCTTTCAATGAGTTAGATGAGCATCAAAGATGAAAGGTAGTCACATGATCTCCTGGATCTTCATTAGGCTTAGCTTTGAACTTTGGAATGTCTGAAGGAAACTTCGTCGGCATAGGAGGCCAACGCGGATCGTGACAAATGGGGTCATTCAACAACCTTGTCAAATCAGGCAAGTGCAAAGTCACCAGGAAGGGTAGTTTGGGTTGTTGGTGATAACTTGGGAAAAAGGGGCCTGGAGTTTGACTGGCACCAGGTTTCCAAGAAAAATTTGGTTGCTGGCCTGGATTTTGGTAGAAACTATGGCCCTGGCCAGCATATGGATTTTTCATATGTGGAGACATCATCGGCTGATTTCCCAATTAGGACATAGATGGTTGGGCATGCATTGCATTCGAAGTAATTTGGGAAGGGTTGCCCCATGCTGGTCCCGTGGGGATAGGCATAGTATTTTGTCTGGGGTTCCATTGATTGTGGAAAGAATTACCCCAAATCGTCATTCCGGACGAGGGAACGGATCCCTGCCAAGAATTCCAAGGCCTTGCTGTGGAAGAAGTTCCTAGGTTTTCCCCCTGTGCAGGAATAGTACCCTGCATAGGAGTAGATTGTCCAAAACTGGGATTACCCCTAGTCGAGAAGGCGGCTGACGAGAAGGCATTGTTACCAAATGTTCCGGCCAAAGAAAACGGTGTCAAACCTATCGGCATATTATGCGAAGGTGGTCCTTGACTCCTCGCTCCAAATAAACTATGGTATGTAGGTTGAGCGGTGGAATGATGATGCGAGCCACCGAGTGAAGGGGACGAAGGAGGGATATGACCTCCTCCATAAGGGAAAGCATTAAAAGGAGTAGGAGTGCCCCCCATGTGACCTTGCAGAGGAGTGCTAAAGTTCCCTTCCCCCATACCTAAAGTCTATAAAGTGGAGTAAGAAAGTACAGGACTTGTACCCGAACTAGGCATCCCGTATGAGAACGAAGGGCTTGTCGCACTTGGTGTGAAAGGGGTTGTGGCCACTGCCAAATATGGGATTGGACCACTATGCAATGTAGAAGCGATCGAGACCATGGTGGCTCAGATCAATGATGGTGGGTTAGGAGGTGAAGACTCTCCTGTGGTGATGATCGTAGAGGGAATTGAAGAATTCCCAGAAGAAGTAACAACATTTGTTTCCATTGTTGTATGCAACACTGTCTGGCGCTCATAAAATTGAATTGGTACGATGAAAGGTGCTAAGAACTCAGTGGTTGGGGTTTCAACCGGGCCAAGAGAATTTTCTTCAAGGTCCAAAATGGTCAATTCCTCCGGGTGTTGGTCGAGCACAATTTCTTGTAACCCGATCGCTTCAAAAGACCCTTGTTGGTCTAGCTTTTGCCTTAATGGTGGCGGGGGTGGCTCTAATGTAACCGGTAGCAGGCCAAGAAGCCTTTGTGACCGGCGGAGATCGTGATCCTCCACTGTGTGAGAAGATCAAAGACACTCTAGGGTAGTCTAAATGTTCAAAAGTAACACACACTAAAAAAAGACCCTAGAAGATAAGATAGGCAAACACTAAAATAATTGGAAAAACAGTTACAACAACCAACACTAGAGCAAATTACTGGTGCAAGTGCAACTCGAACACGGAAGCACCCTCCGGGTATACTCTACAAAGCATGGCCCTATGTTTGTCCTAGGTACAGCAGTATACCCCCACAGTCACCTGTGTATGTCCCTAAAAAAGATAGGCCACTAGGTTGCCAACGCACGAACAGTCACCAGGCGGGTACAGTCGAAAGTCGGATAGACCACAATGAGCAGGGTATCGATCCCGAAACCTGTCAAGGGTATCGAAAGAAAGTGGTCCAGAAGACAACTAAGGACCTCGAATGGATTCAAGACCCACGAAGNTTACTGGTGCAAGTGCAACTCGAACACGGAAGCACCCTCCGGGTATACTCTACAAAGCATGGCCCTATGTTTGTCCTAGGTACAGCAGTATACCCCCACAGTCACCTGTGTATGTCCCTAAAAAAGATAGGCCACTAGGTTGCCAACGCGCGAACAGTCACCAGGCGGGTACAGTCGAAAGTCGGATAGACCACAATGAGCAGGGTATCGATCCCGAAACCTGTCAAGGGTATCGAAAGAAAGTGGTCCAGAAGACAACTAAGGACCTCGAATGGATTCAAGACCCACGAAGCCCCGTGGCAAATGCAATCAACAGAATCCCAAAACAAGCCCTCTATATGTGTTCTCCACTACGATTGGTCCAGCTTTGGAGGGGTTATATCCGCTACATTTTCGCACGCGACCTCATGTTTATCCCCTGTGTTAGAGGGGGGTCCCAGATAACTTTCACAATACTGGACTTAGACACTCCCTAACTCAAACTCTAATGTTTGATTTTAAAAGGCCTTGAAGAGTTTCCTCTCCAACATAATCCAAGGCCCTAATCCTGAACTAGTTGGTTAACCCTATAAACATAAAAGTCTAATAAATTTTAGATTTAGCGTTAATTTTATGGATTTGTCTTATTTCAAGGGGTATGAAAGTGAAATTGATGATGTGTAAAAGACGAAAGCAAAAATGAATAAAAAAGCTGGAAACAAAAACTTTTACTTAATGCAAAATTTCAACAACTTTTCAAAATATTGTTTTTTTAAATTTTCTAAGATTTTGGACAGCAAACTCAAAAGAAATTTCACTTGACTACAAGCTACTTATGATCTAAGTAAACTGCAAAAACTTATGAAATAAATGACTTTTTCCTGGCTAATAATGCAGAAACACACTCTTCAACCAAACAAGAAAATGAAAAGAGATTTTTTATTTATTTATTTAAATGCTTGATAAAGCAAAAAGAAAAATACCAACAAGCAAAAACCAAGAAAAACAATTCTGGCCTAATCGCAGATCGCAAAGAATCAGGTCAAAAATCACACACTAGCAATTTTAAAAAATGACTCTCACGCTTGTCTAAAAACCCTAAAAAAAAAAAATTATGACCACTTTTAAATGAGAAAAAGCAAGATAAGGGTAAGATTAATCCTAAGCTACTGACTACTAAGACAGAGATTCAAACACCTGAGAGATATAATTCTCATCAAGGGAAAGGATGATTGCCTTACCCTCAACAAAAAGTATCATGCACAAGCACGCTACTGTTAATCTAACAGCAAGTGTGTGAACGCAAGCTATATAGAGACAAAGGGCATGTACATGTGGGCTAAACTTGTATAGGCCGCGTGTATCTCTAAACTCTGAGAAAAAATGAAAACAGACAACCCAAAACCGGGAAGAGACCATTGATATTGATAACCAGGATCCCTTGAAGGCTTGGACACTCTTTTTAACAGAAAAAACAAATAATGTAAGAAAAAATCATAAAGCAAAACAATCTGAGATAAGACTGCAAACAACCAAGACTCAGACAGAATTCCAGAAAACCCCTGAGAATGTCTGATTCTGACAGGGAAGAGGATGACTGCCTCAAAAATTATCTAGGTTCTACACGCTACTGCTACTTCTTCAGCTAGCGTTCACACGTGGGCTGTAAGAGAGTAGGGTGCGGGTACATGAGTTCAAACCTAATGCAGGCCACGTGTACCTCTGTGGGTCCCAAAAAAACACATTCAAGCAAATCAGAGAAAGATGGTATGGAAAACCAGACTCTCTACTAGCTCAGAATTTACAGAAACTAAAAAAAAAAAAAACAGCAAGAAAAACCAGTCTTTTTATAAAAACTACCCAAAAATAAAATTTCAAGAACCCTAGAGACTTCCCCAGTATGGTCTCCAATTCTGTAGTGAGGGAAATCTCCTTACGGACTAGCAAATAGGGTTATTCTTTGCATGCAGATATGACCAAGAGAAAATATACTTTCTACCTTCGTCCCCAAACTTAAATCCTATTTTGTTTCAGTAAAACATGGCTATATCAACCTACCTCATTCCAGGCGTTTGATGTTGATCCCTTGTCGCACTTGACCACTTGTTCACAGTTCTCCTTTCCAATGCTAACCTACATACAAGACAAGCAACATATACACATGCATCTTACCTATAGACTAACAAGTTAGAGATTCAAACATGTACCTAACAAATTATGAATAACTCGTGAATTGGGACAGGAAAAGCATTTTCTTTATTACTTTGAATCAGTCCACTTACAAAAATTCGAGACCGGCCACTGCTCCGCGAACCTGATACTGGACTCCTCTTCAATTGTCCTCCAACTTCTTTGCTTTGTCTCTCTTCAGGCACAACGATGGCTAAAGGGTTGGGACAATGGGAATATGAAAATGGGCAGAGTTTCTTTGCTATCTTTTTCCTCTTCCAAATAGGACCCCTAGACCTTCTTTTATAGGCCAGAAGAAGCTAGGTATTTGGATGAACCCTCGGCCATGCATGGCTGGGAGTTTCAGTTAACTCACCCAGAGTTGTGTGTTCCGTTGGCAACTTTCATTTTTTCGTGCTTTTATCGGTCCACGCAGGTTGTTTGAGGTTAGTTAGCATGTACATGCATGTAGTAATAGAGTTGGGTGCATGGGCCTTTATAAAAGAGGATTTTTAAAGAGTTGTTCAGCAGTTCTTTGGAAAAGAAGGGATCTGAGATGGCCTAATGCTAGGTAAGTATGTATGGTGCAATTTAGGGTTATAACATCTTTCCCCTTTCCTCTTTCTCATTATAATGGAAGGAATCGGTCGAGACATAAAAGCTTCCATTGATAATGGATATTTACAGGGTCTCCCATTGTCTGTTCATCATACCCATGTTTCTCACAATCAATTTGTAGATGACACTATGATGATGGGGTCTCCCACTACTAGGGAAGCCCTCAAAATTTCAAGTATTCTTGATGATTTTAGTGTAGCCTCTGGAACCTCCATCAACTCGACTAAATCAAAAAAATTCTTCTTCAATACCCCTGATCCCATCCAAACCCACCTCACTCGGATCCTTGGCTTCATGTGGAGCTCCCTTCCTCCTAAATACTTGTCCATCCCCCTCATTGATAATGTCTTGCGCTCCAGTTTGTGGTCTCCTCTTATAGACTCCCTACAACTTAGGCTTAGATACTGGATGTTTCAATCCCTTAACCTTGTTGGCCACCTCATCCTTCTGAAATTTTTTCTCCAAGCTATTCCAATTTAGCTTTTCTTTTCCTTGGCAGCTCCAAAATTTGTGTTAAAAACTATTTGCAACATTCAAAGAAAATTTCTTTGGCAGGGTACAAAAGAAGGGAAAAAATGGTCTCTTATTAAATGGCAAAACCTATATAAGTTGAAGCTCTCAAGTGGGTTGGGGTTAAAATATCCTTTTATTTTGAATGATGTAATGGGGGGGAATATTTGGTAGAGGTGGCTTACACACCCAACAAACCTTTGGGCCTGCTTCTGGAAACAAAAATACACACAAGGAATTGAGGAAAGCAAACTAATAAGGTTCAATGATCATCACAATGGCCCCCTAATTTGGAATGCATCATGGAAGAATCGATCCCTTGTTCAAGACAATTCCTTCTGGGAAGTCATAGATGGCCAAAGTGGGATATTTTGGACTGACTCTTGGCAACAACTTCCACCCCTTTAGCTCAAAGACAGCCTACAGGAGATATATCTCCTAATGCCAATCAAAGTGATACCAAGATCAAGGACTTTTAGAAGGAATCCTCTTCTCAATCGCCATGGAGAGAATGGAAAACTAGTCATCAAGATCTCGATCTCCCTTCAGGATGTAATCTTGGAGTGTGGAAGGAGGAAGTGGTCCTTAGAAGAGTACATCTATGACAAGTACCTGACATTCTCCATTGGGGTCTCTCTTCTCAAGGTGTTTTCTCTACAAAAGAGGCTTATGAAAGAAAATCCAAGTATCATATTTTACCCAAGGACACCATTTGGGAAAAATTTTGGACGAGGAACCTATGGCCCAAAGTGAGCACTTTATTATCATACTAATCGGTAAGTGTGGACACAAATAGATCTCCCTAACTTCCACATGAAGCTAGAACAAAATAAGACAAAATACACACTTCACCTTAAACTTCATTGTCATATAAACTAGTTTAGAGAGGTCCAAATGACATACCTTTTAAACAATGCTTGATCCTTGCTAGTGGCATCCTTGTAGATCCTTCTTTGAGTTTGTGGGATGGTAAACCTGTTTTAAAAATCACAAACCAACAAAGAGAGAGAACACAAAGATATATATATTCCAATGAATTCTATGTATAAAATCAAGGAGTTATACAATAAAAGATGAGACGCCTTTATAGGGAAGAAATGTATTGTTGCATTATATTAAATGGAAAGTGGAGAATACAACCTATGCCTTGATATTGCAATGTCCCCTTTCAATGGCTCTTTGCTCCAGCACACACACTTTTGCTCCAATTCCTTTGATGAAGAAGATCCACAATCTGACTTAGAGAACTAAAGCAAAGCACTCAAGCATAATATGTAGTAGATCCCTTCATGCATATGAAAGTCTGAGAGATACCTCTTTATATAGTGTCAAAGAGAGATGGATGAGGAGATTAAGATGATCCCACTAAATCAGAAAAGCAAGTAAGATCCAAACCGATCGGAGGCCACCTCATCTTCTAGAATATTCCCTTAGAGAACTAAAGCAAAGCACTCAAGCATAATATGTAGTAGAGCCCTTCATGCATATGAAAGTCTGAGAGATACCTCTTTATATAGTGTGAAAGAGAGATGGATGAGGAGATTAAGATGATCCCACTAAATCAGAAAAGCAAGTAAGATCCAAACCGATCGGAGGCCACCTCATCTTCTAGAATATTCCCTTCTAGAACATTTGTGATTTTTGACTTTTCATTTGATTAAGCATCGTCGCACTCTANGATCCCTTCATGCATATGAAAGTCTGAGAGATACCTCTTTATATAGTGTCAAAGAGAGATGGATGAGGAGATTAAGATGATCCCACTAAATCAAAAAAGCAAGTAAGATCCAAACCGATCGGAGGCCACCTCATCTTCTAGAATATTCCCTTCTAGAACATTTGTGATTTTTGACTTTTCATTTGATTAAGCATCGTCGCACTCTATGCACAAGCAACATGCAATGACGTCGCAGTCTAGTTTTAGTGCAGAGTGTGACGATCAGACATCATCGCACCCCATGCATACAGCAAGGTGCGACGACCTTCCTTGTTATGGTTTTTGAAAGAGGAAAATCAAACCACTTTTCTCATGGAGAAAGTTTCTTTTAATATTTTTAGGGAACATGAGCACATGTTGTCATTTGATCACTAAGGTGACAAAAATAATTTGTAACAGAATGCCCCCCAAAGTATGAAGCTGGAACTTATGATAGCTGAAATACTTTGTAGAATGTGTGTGTCGAAAACAAGGAGTGCATCTATTGGGAACCTGCAAATAATCAAGCATCTGCATAATAATATACCATCTTTTGAGGTAGGCATTCCCATGCTCAGACTATAAGTGACTCTAATCACAAGTGTCAAGTGAGTCATGGCCACTAAATATACACTATGGATCCATGTCATCATGATTCAACATAGCCACCAGAAATACACTATGGATCTATGCTCTAAAAGAATTCAAATTCATACATAGCCACGAGACATACATAGTGGATCTATGTGTCAATACAAAATTATGAATATTCCATAGCAACCTGGAAAAAATAATGAGATCCAGGGTCTTCATTTCCATCATCTCTAAGTACGAATCTATCCGTGTGATTACAGGTGTCGAAGTCGAACATGGTAGAAACCACTTGATTACCGGTCACTAATGAAGACCGTTAACAAGTGCGAGGGAAATAATGTTGATGTCAATGACTACCAAGGTATTGTAGTACAATCCAATGAATGTGAATAAATGAGTTGAAGTTGAACACTCGATGGAATATTCTAATCAGGGGTCAATGATGTGAACCCACTGTTGAAAGCAAAGAAACTTGTCATTGAGGCATGCAGGCTCTAAGGTACTAAATGATTTCTAAATATTATTCCCGGATAATGAGTTGAAATCGACGGGAAAAGACTTGTCATAGGAGGGACTTGATGTATCCCCCATCAATGACATGAAATATGTAACATATTTGAAGTATATCAGAGTATGAAGTGATTTGGAACTGACTCAGGGAAGGTCGGCGTGGTAGAAAATTTATAACTACAGATGGTCAACTCGATAGAAGGCTTGTTTTGGTTGGACTTCTCTTGAACATATGGATGACACGACAGTTGTCTTGGCAGCATTGACTTAAATACGACCCAACATATGAACTTGTGGATGGTCCAATGAGAGACAAATGGATTTCCAAACCTAGACATAAAGATGAAGGGGGGTGTCATGTTTAAGAGAAACTATTACTGCCACTAACACAACACATTTCTTTCCCAATTTTCCACACCATTTCTAGAGAGTACCTCTTTATTTTTACACAAGCTTGAGGAGGATAACATATTCTTGTATATGTAAGCTCATCCTTCGGACAAGTCCCTCAGAGTATGTTTAACGAACCCTAAGAAGGATTGGTTCGATCCCATATGCGTCTTTCGATGTTTGTTTAATGAGTCCAAAGAGAGAAAATTCATGGATTTTTCATTTATAGGGAGTCTGAAAAACACTTAAAGAGAAATTCATCGTGTCCTTTTTCGTAAGTTAGTCTGACAAGACCGAAAAAGAGATAACCTACCGCTCATCAGACGTTTTCTTCAAATAATTTTATGAGCGTGAAAGAACAATATCACTCGGCCATCTTTTCATGTTTAGGGAGCTTGAAAAGATCTTAAAGGATAATCCACAGGTTTCATTTTTTGTATTGCCAATGCGAGTTTGAAAAAATGACAAAATACTATTGGATTACATTCTCATGGTTTCATGAGCGTGAGAAATAATTAAGACTCTTCTCAGAGTTTTTCTTAAAAAACCCTAAAAGGATCTGTACATAAGAAAAATATGCAAAAACAAATCGAAAAGGGTGGACTGTTGATCGTGGCGCTCTGAGACTCCCAAAACATTTGCACACAAATCATCTGCCTGCAAATCAGGTGTTTGACTATTTGCATGTTGCACCTGTATTTATTTTGCTGAGAGATATCATAAGAACTGCTGACAGATGGAGAAAAAGAGACTCGGCGCTTTGGATTATGCCTTGTGTGTCGAGTTATGAATTAACTTTTGGCTTATCTCGTGGAATGACTCATGGCTGGGTACGCTAGGATAGCTAAGGATAGCTTAATGTTAGATTACACGCATACACACCATTTTTGCTTTTGGAAATGTTTTTGAAATAGACATATACTTTTTATTTCAAAATATAAAAAACAAAAGCTATGGAATGATATTTATTTGTGTTTTTTGCATATGCAGGTTGAGAACCCTAGAGGTAAAGCAATCTTAGACAAAGTGACTTTCAAAGGCTGACAAGGAAAATGAGTTTTTTAAAAGAGATAGAGGCAAACTATATTCGCTGCCGAAATTGGCCTGTTTCGGCAGTTAAGTAAACTTCCACGGACTTAGTTAAACTGCCAAAAGCTGAGATTTTGAATTTTGAAGGCCAACACTCATAGAAATAAAGTTTTTTAACCCGTTATTATCACCCAAAATGATGGTGCGTTTTTGGGAGATAACACTATGAAACCAACGGTCCAGATAATATCGTGATTTCACCACGTGTCCTTCTTGAATCAACGATCAAGATCTTATCGCGATGTCACGTATCATGAGTTTGAACCTCTTTCCTTTGGATTTCCCGATCTGTGAAACTCTGAAACAAAACCTTTGTCGTGCTTTGACTGTTTTCCTCCTTTTGAGCCTAATCTCGTTCCTTTGGATTTCCTGATCTACGAAACTTCAAAACAAAACCTTTGTCATGCTTTGACTATTTTCTTCCTTCTGAGCTTACACTGTTGATCTTTCCATTATCGCTATACTACTAATCGTGTTGATCTTCACCATCAATGACAAACACGCATACTTTTCCTCTATCTAAAAACATGCCAACAATCTCCCCCTTTGGCATTGATGGCAATCCCTTGAAAAACATGCAACTATGCCACTGTAGCACCCTTGAAATTCCCTTGAAAAACATGCAACTATACCACTGTAGCATCCTTGAAATTTACCACACTTTCTCCCCCTTTGACATCAATGTCAAAGAAGAAACACACTCCCCCTAAGTTGTTGCAGTGCATACTCCCCCTGTCAACTATGAGCAACTTAGAAATACAACAGATATTCAATAAGTACTCCTCCTGATCAAGTGAACAGATTAGACAAAACAAGTTATAACCCCTAACTTTTGATGAAGATATCCAAAAGGGGTAGTTGCTAATAGTTTTGTAAAGATACCAGCTATTTGTTCTGTGGAAGGGATATAATTCAGTTGAACAACTCTGTTTGTGACTTGTTCTCTGAGAAAATGATATTTTATTGGGATATGATTAGTCTTAGAATGAAGAACATGATTCTTGGAGACATTAATGGCACTAGTGTTATCACAATGAATTGTAATCGGATGATTATAGTTTACCTTCAAATCTACAAGAGTTCGAATCATCCACAAAATCTGAGTGTAGCAAGTAGCAGCAGCAATGTACTCTGCTTATGTAGTTGATAAGGAAATAGATCCCTACTTCTTACTAATACATGCTACCAACGAGTCACCCAGGAAGAAGGCACCTCCACTGGTGCTCTTTCTTTCATCCACACAATTTTCCCAATCTACATCTGAATAAGCAGTTAACTAAAAATTCTGATTTATGGGATACCACAGACCATAATTCATTGTTCCCTTCAAGTATTTGAATATCCTTTTGACAGCTACCAAGTGACTTTGTTTAGGAGTTGACTGATAACGACCTACCATTCCAATAGCTTGCATTATATCAGGACTGGATGTTGTGATGTACATAAGACTGCCTATCATAGAGCGATATGTCCTTTGATCAACATCCGGTGAAATATCATATTTACTAAGCTTGCAACCAACCACCATAGGTGTGCCAATAAGAGAGGAATCCTCCATCTGAAATTTCTTCAACATCTCTCTCAAATATTTTTCTTGAAAGATAAATATTCCTGCAAAACTCTGATTTACTTGTAAACCAAGAAAATATGACAGTTCTCCTATCATGGACATCTCAATTTTTTTTTGCATAGAGTTAGAAAACCACTAGACAGATGATTCATTAGTACAACCAAAAATAATAGCATCTACATAAATCAAAACAACTAGTAAATTATCACCTTCATATTTAATGTAGAGATTGTTGTCAACAGTACCTTTCTTGAACCCTTTGTCTTGTAAAAATTTGTCCAGTCTATAATACCGAGCTCATGGTGCTTGTTTCAGTCCATATAAGACCTTCTTCAGCTTGCAAACATAATTAGGATTATCTGTCAATGAGAATCATTCAGGTTGCTCCATATATACTTCTTCCTCTAGATCTCCATTAAGAAATTTTGATTTAACATCCATCTGATAAACTTTAAAGTTCTTATGACATGAATAAGAAAGAAATATTTTGATGGCCTCCAATCTTTCCACTGGTGAAAAATTTTCATCAAAGTCCTGACCTTCAACTTGTGCATACCCTTTACAGACCAATTT
>JASDQU010817462.1:18801-29686 GCA_032191745.1 Picea mariana
GAACCTATTACATTCTTATCTTCAGGTCTAGGGACAAGCTCCCAGGTATTGTTTTTCTCAATCTGATCAAGCTCTTCATTCATTTCTTTAATCCAATCATCATGCTGGCTGGCTTCATCAAAATTTTTAGGTTCAGTCATAGATAAAAATGCAACATGAGATTTTTCTGAGTCTTTAATCAATTTCCTTCTTGTCTGAACTCCTTTATTTATATCTCCAATTATTTGATTTTCAGGATGATTCTTTCTAACAATTCTGAGAGGTGATTTTGCTTCTTTTTGCTAATTTGTGTCAGCCTGATTATTTGTATCTTCATCTGATTCAGATGCTTCTCTTCCTAATCCTTGGACCTGTTCATCTTCATCTTCAACTATGTCTTATGTGCTTGGTTCAGCACTGTTTACATTCCTGACTGAGAATTGTTCATCAACCTTTATGTCTATACAATCAACTAGTTTATGCAACCTCTTATTGTAACATCTGTACCCTTTACTATTTGTAGCATAGCCCAAGAAGATACCTTCATCAACCCTGTCATCATATTTGCCAATATTTTCATCATTGTTCTTGATATAAAATTTACTCCCAAAGACCTTAAAATGTTTAATTGAAGCAGGTCTTTCAAACCATAGTTCATAAGGAGTATTGGCACTATGTGGTCTGAGATGTGATTTGTTAAGGATATGAACAGTTGTATGAATTGTTTCTACCCAATATGTCTGAGATATGTTCCTTTCATTCATCATTGATCTTTCCATTTGTTGTACTGATCTATTCTACCCCTCAATGACTCAATTTTGTTGTGGAGTTCTTGGAATAGTGTATTCTCGTTTGATCCCATGTTTATCACAGAACTCTTTGAAGTTCCATGAACTAAACTCTCCTCCTCTATCAGACCTTACTGCCTTCAATCTTTTAACTATTTGATTCTCAGTCAGAGCCTTAAACACTTTGAATTTTTCAAATTCTTCATATTTTTCCTTCAAAAAGGAAACCCGCATTAGTCTAGAATAATCATCAATAATCAACATAAATAGTTTTCTTTTTTTGTACCTTCTTTTCTTGATGGTCCACATAAATCCATATGTACTAACTGGAGAGGTTTTTCTATTGAAGGAAAGTTTTTAGATTTGAACTGAGTCCAAGTAAGCTTTCCTATCTGGCAAGGTTTACAAACAGATTCGTATGGCTTTGATATCTTCGGAAGATCTTTTACCGCCCCATTGTTTCTGAGCTTGATTATATGATCAAAATTTAGATGTCCAAGTCTCCTATGCCACAGCCAACTTTCATCATATTTGCTTAAGTGGCATTCTTATTTTTCTTCATTTAACACATAAACATTGTTTTATGTTCTTATCCCTTTTGCAACCAGTTGTCCTGAACTCAAAGACTTTATTTTACAGTCTTTAGAAGTAAAAACAACTTCACAACCTTTGTCACAAAATTTATTGACACTTATTAGATTATGTTTCAGACCATCTACAAACAGCACATCTTGAGCTTTTCCTTTTCCATTACTCAGGCTTACCATTCCTTTACCTTTTATTTTTCTTGGTGCATCGTTTCCAAAAGTTACATTCCCTAATTTGTTTTCACTTAAAGTTAGAAACTTACTTTTGTCTCCAGTCATATGTTTGGAACATCCATTGTCAATATACCAAGGATTCTTTTGTTTTTGGGCTGATAACACTAGTCCACACTTGTCATCTACTTTCTTCTTCCAAACCTTGATATTTTCAGAAGTGGGAATCAAATATGGCTTGTTATTCGTTAATCGACAATCTGCAACTTTATGTCTATAATTACGGAAAATGTAACATTTTGGTTCACTGAATAGAAGATCATAACGATTGTTATGCTCATAACTATTGTTATGCTTAACTTGCATCCTTTTCCCAGCCATCATATGATTTATAGTCTGATATTTTTTGTTGCTTGGTTTTCTCGATCTTTGTTGTGGAAGATGGTTATTCGTTGAATATCTTGATTGTTCATATCTAAATCTTATAGAACAGTTTATAGCTTTGTGACCAAAATTAGAGCAAAAAAAACAATAACCATAGAAAAAACCTTTGTACCTTGAAAAAATATGTCTTCTTTAAGGAGGTCGACTTCTTTCATGCCCATAATCTCTTTGATCTACAGATTCAGTTCTGGTATTTTTTCTTTCATTCCTTCTCGGTGGCTGATTATCTTTCTTTGTTTCTGCAGAGTGATTGTTGTCAATGTTTGAGGATTTGAAAAACTTGATGGGTTCTGTATTACTTGAATGATTACTACTTGATCCTTCTTCATAGCCCACGCTAGCTTTCAACTTTGGATTCCTTTGATGATTTAGAATGGAAGTTAATTCTTCTGAGGCTTTAATACTAGACAGATTTTGGTGATACAATGCCTTAAATTTCTCCATTTCTTTTCTGGTTTTTACTATCTCTTCTTCTAAGGATTCACACTTTTATTTATTCTCTGATAACTGTTGTTTCATAATTTATTCTATTTTATTTGCCTCTTCTAACTCCACTTTTAGTAGAGCAAAGTCTTCATCAGGTTTTTTATCATTCATTTTAAACTGCATCAACAACCGTTTTTGTTTTCTCTTCTTACATATGAGTCTATCAATTTCTTCCAAAGCACCGATTAATTAACCTTCCATATCAACCAGAGATTATTCATCATCCATTTCACCACCTGTGTGTTCAACATCAAGATCTCCCATAGCCATAATCATAAAATAATTCACTTTGTCTTCACATGATGAATCACTATCTATGTCTTCTGAGGAATTGTCATTATTTGCACACAAACTTTTCTTCTTACTATATTTATTGAATTTGTACTTATTTTCATCATCAGAGTTCTGGTCCTTTTTCTGATGGGGACACTTAGATGCAAAATGACCTATCTTACCACAATTAAAACATTTGAAGGGAAGTTTGCCTTGATATTTTCCTGATCCTTTTTTTAACCTTCTCACAAATTTTGCCTCAATATCATCTAAATCTGAATCAGTATTCTTGTCTGCTTTAAAAGATGCTTCTCTAGTAATGGATTTATCTTTGTTGATTCTCATTTCATATGCAGTTAAAGTTCCTAAGAGTTGATAAATGGACAGAGTTTTAAGATCATTTAGTTCTTTTATTGCAGAGACTTTTGGATTAAATTTATCAAGCAAAGATCTTAAATCTTCTAAACTAAAATTGATTCTTCAATCTTCTCACCAAGACCCTTCATGGCATTCACAAGTTCTTAAACTCTTAAAAAATACTTGCTAATTGTTTCATCTTCATTCATCTTTAGTCGTTCAAACTTCAACCTAAATGTTTGAAGTTTGGCATCTTTTAATTTCTCATTTCCTTCATAGCTGCTAATAAGTTTATCCCACATTTCTTTGGCAGTTTGAAGATGCATCACCTTTAAAAAATGGGCTTATGCAAGTCCATTCAAGATAGCATTCATTCCCTTAGCATTAAAGCTAAATTCTAACTTATCATCCTTGGAAGCCATCACAATAGGCTTTGTATATCCAGTCTCTACTACATCCCAAACATCAACACCTAAGGCCATTAGGTATGTTCTCATTCTAACCTTCCAAAAGGCAAAATTTGTTCCATCAAACAGAGGAGACTTACTGGCTAAAGTCCCTTCATGACTTGTCATGTTTAAGCTTACATATCTACCTTTAAATAAAAGGAACCTGCGCTGATACCAATTGTTGAAAATACTAAGACAACTGAGAGGGGGGGGTGAATCAGTTGTTACTGTGCTTAAACAATATGAAGTCTATTAAACCATGTTTAATCTTTCATCAAGTGACCATCAATATTATACATCATACGAACACCATAAATAATGAGCATCAATCACACATAAGATATACATAGAGACAGATTTTCATGAGGAAACCCATAAAGGGAGAAAACCTCTTCTTCTTCGAAATGATAGGCAGTCTTTTAAGTTCTGTACATCATCTATGTTTGAGCACCAACTCAAAGTGAGGATACTACCTCTATTTTACAAGCTCCAACTTGTTTGAGAGCACCAACTCTCTGGTTTCTCTAGCACCCACTAGAAGGAAGCACCAACTCCATGAGTGTTCCAGCACCGACTGGATGGAAGCACCTACTTCCACTCATACAAGCACCAACTTGCATATAGAAAACTCTTTGTTTTCCCAAGCACCACCCTGCCACCCTGTTTTTCTAGCCACAACTAGATGGAAGCTACAACTCCCAATATTCAAGCACCAACTCGAATATCAGAGGACCACAGTCCTCCCTAGCATCACCCTACCTCCCTGGTTATGAATAAGTGATTGAAAAACAAACAATACAGGTGTCTCAATTCTTACCCCTTCTTTTCTCTTCTGCAATTCTTCTCTGCTTCAAAAATTGTTCTGCAATTCTGCTCTGTTTCATGCTATTCTGCTCTGCCTCAAGCTATTCTTCTATTCTGCTCTTGCTTCTGTCTGTTCAGCAAATGTTACTCATCTATGATTTTTATCTCAAGCTCTGCAACCTTTAAATTTACCCTTCTTACCATTCATCACATTTTTCCGGTTAGAACAGGCAACCTTACACAGTCACTTCATATCACCTTTTATTCACACACACCTCATCAGTTACACCTCGAATCTTCTTGGGAAAAAACGCCTTAGCAACTGAATTGCCAACCGATCAAGAATCATGAATCATTTTTTCTAACTGAATCGTAACTGATTAATTAACTGTGAAGTGCAATAGTATCCCTCTGATCATATTCAAATTCTCCTGCACCGTTGGATTAAATCGACAGGGTTTCGCGTTTATCCCATATGCCCACTGGTTGTGACCGAGCGCTAAACAAAATTTGAATTCCGTGATCTCGCATCTCGACATTCCTGTGCTAAAGGATCTCGACACTTCAAGTCATGATTTTTGAGACTCCAAGATGGACCTTAGCACCGCTAGCTTCTTCCCCTCACATGACCACCAACGGTGACCACAGGCTGCACCAAAAGGTGCTTCGTATTTCGTGAACTTATAAACTTCATCGAGTATGGTCAACAGTCGATATCTCTGATGATCCGACGGTCCAGATCTTACATATCACGATTCCTGTGATGAAGGGTCTTGATGCTCCAAGTCGCAATCGTCGAGACTCTGAGATGGAGCTTAACACCGCTAGCTTCTTCCTCCATTTTCTGCAGATGTAACCATTGGCTGTGACCATAGCCTTATTCGAAAACACATTTCTCACTTTTGCATCTCGGGTATTCTGTCATGCTCTGATCTATCGCCACGTGCCCCTCTTGGATCAACAATCCAGATCTTATCATGATTACGCCACTTCACGAGCCTTCTTCATGCCTGATCAACGGTCCACAATCCTTGGTGATCTGACGGTCCAGATCTTTTCGTGATCTCGCATATTACGATTCCTATGATGAAGAGTCTCGATATTCTAAGTTGCGAACACCGAGATGGAACTTAGCAATTAGCTCCTTCCCTTAAGCCTTCGACGATGTGACCTTGAAATATGACCACTCGCCAATCAAACCAGCACTTCGCTCCTTTGACGTTCCAGTCAGCGAAACGATGATCTTTTACCATGTGTCCTATGAAACCAACGGTCCATATAATATCACGATTTCACCATGTGTCCTTATTGAATCAACGGTCAAGATCTTATCACGATGTCGCATATCGTGAGTTTGAACCTCTTTCCTTTGGATTTCCCAATCTGGGAAACTCTGAAACAAAACCTTTTTCATGCTTTGACTGTTTTCCTCCTTCTGAGCCTGATCTCTTTCCTTTGGATTTCCCGATCTGTGAAACTCTGAAATAAAACCTTTGTCGTGTTTTGACTGTTTTCCTCCTTCTAATCTTACACTGTTAATCTTGCCATTATCACTATGCTACTAATCGTGCTAATCTTTGCCATCTGATTGTGCTAATCTTCGCCATCAATGAAAAACACGCATACTCTGCCTCTGTCTAAAAACATGCCAACAAAAGGTGTAAGATTCAAATCCCTCTCCACCCAGCATTAAAGTGGGTATTTGTATTGCATTAATGTGGAGTTTCAATATGTCCCTAATGTGTAGGACATTCGGTGATGAAGTGTGTTGCTAGGGCACTCCATGATGTTAACTCACCAGTTCGAACCCTGTGGGGACAAAAAATACAGTCATGTTAAGGGTTGGTGTGGCTCAGGTCGAGTGCGATCCCCGAGTGATTTTGACAGATTAGATGCCCCTAATTCATGGTGTCTCAAGCCATGGGCTAGTCCCACATGTCACAGACAAACTAGCAAACAAAAAAAAATGTGGTGTTTCAATATCTCTCTTCGATCATTAATTTAAAACATTTACGCATCAAAAAAAAGGATATGCCCAATAAAATGTTATTATCCTATAAAATGGATACAAAGAGAAAAATATTTAGATTACACATGGGTATAAACTCATATTATCTTGAATTTATCATTCATACATGATGAGACATAGTCCATGTGATAATAGAGATATTATATTTTACAGTATATTTTTATGTATTATACATATTTTCTATGTACTTTTTCTACAAGCTTTCATGTTCTAGAAGCTTCCTTATACATCTTTATATGTATATTCTTTAGAAATTTCCTTGCATTATATGGGATACAAATTTGACCATGTCAAACTTGATCACTCTCCTATGGTTTTGTACTCTATATATATTTCTTAATACAAAAGAGTGTACCAATGTGTACAATTCTAGCAATGTCCTATAATAGTTGCATACTTTCTCTCTTATGTTCTTGTGTGAGTAGTCTCACTATTGGTACTATGCTTATATTATTTGGTATCAAAGTTGAATAATCGTGACCTCTAGAACTCATTCCATTTGATTTCAAAGGGCTTGCATTTTTTCCCTTAATAAATCTCATGATATATTGGCTTCGTAAGGGTATTTATCTTGTATTCTCACTAAATCTCATGTCATTAAACTTCAAAGGTTTCCATCTTTTACCCTTACTACATCTCACATCATTTATCTCATTATGAGAAAATCCCTAGATCTAGCCTCCTTATAGGGTCCCTACCTTTAGCCCTCTACTATATCTACACTCTTTAACAAGATTCATATTTTTGTGCTCACATCAACTAGTTGCATATTCGGATCTCTCTTCGTAGTTGCTATATCCTTTTATTGGTGCATTAAATTACAATGAAATCAGCCACATCAAATGCAAATTTTTGGTTCCCTTTCCAAATTTGGGTCATAATGGAAATTCTTAACAATGCTGCAAAAGTTATAGCCATTTTAAGTTGCAACATCAAAACTCTCAGGGAAAAGAAAGATCCATTCACTTGAATCTTATCTTCATTATTTTTAACCCTAGATCTAATGTCTTTTCTTCATGGATCAATATTCCTCTAGATAATTTAAAAATCCAAGATATGAATGTTAGTTCTTTCCGAGAAGATAAAAAACAAGAGTGTCTCTACATCTATCAAAGGTTTGAGAACAAAATGATGAAAAACATGATGTCCATGATTGAGACCATGACCGAACAAAATCAATCATTGGTACAAGAATTTGTGTGATAGAAAATTAAACTGTTTGTTCCTCTCGAA
The DNA here is from genome assembly GCA_032191745.1 of Picea mariana. Lineage (NCBI taxonomy): Eukaryota > Viridiplantae > Streptophyta > Pinopsida > Pinales > Pinaceae > Picea > Picea mariana. The sequence goes on from JASDQU010817462.1 coordinate 26,402, forward strand.
GGACATCATAATGGCGATGATCAAGAACAACAAATCAACTCTCCAAAAATTGATGCTCTACAAGTGAGAGGTCTCCAACCTTATGACATTTTATTCAATGTCCGAACCTATTTCCTTTGTACATGATCATAATCATGCTCCAATAATGTCTCTCCTACTGAATTAACCTCTTACCGAGGTCAACATGCTTGAGGAATATCATGAGCTACAACAACCTCCACTTGAGTCGATTCCTCCATTTCCTAATCTTTAGGAACATACTTCACTACCACTTCTTCTAGTGTCTCATGCATTTAAAGTGCAACAAACTTATCCAACTACACTACGTGGTGATCCTATGGCGTTGGAGACTCCTCCATATTTCATCTCCACATCATTGTCGCCTTCAATGTATCCACCTCTCTTTGTACATTTGAAGTTTCTCTCATTGTCTTCTCCTCCATTGACAGTGTTTCAAATAATACATGGGATCCTCCAATTTACACAAGGAAGACTTATTTCTACTCAAATTCATCCATATCATCATCATGCTTCAAAAAAGGATTCATCCAACTCCTTTATCTCATTCCTTACCATAGTGCAATAGAATGACTTCTGCAAATGTATGCACTATGCTACTTTTGCAGTTCCTTGTGTCCATTTTATTTATACTTCATTACTTCTCCTCGGTTTTTATAATGCTTCTTCGAGTTCATATTTTCATCAAAAAGGATCTTCGCCAACATTCATTCATGAGCCTCTTATATTTAATAAATCATTATGCCACTAGTTCAAGCATTATCTTTTGAATAGGGACATAATGTTATACAAAGACCCCAACTACATAATCCTTGTGGATTATTTTTTACATCTGAATTGGAAGGGTTGTAATCCAACATTATCGAATCAAAGATGATTTCCTCTAATCAAGGAGGAAATGATGATACATAGTTCATGTGATAATAGATATATTTTATTTTATTGTATATTAGCATATCATAGACATCTTCTCCATGTACACTCTAGCTTCCTTGTTAAAAAATATTCTGTATACATCTTTCTATGTACCTTCTCTAGAAGCTTCCTTGTATTGTATCAAAGACAAGTTGACATGGTCAAACTTGATGACTCTCCCACAATTTTGTACTTTATATATACACACAAATGAGTGTACCGATGTGTAGAACGTTGGTAATCTCCTCTAATACTTTCATACTTTCTCTCTTATGTTCTCTTTTGTTTGTATTCTCATTGTTGGTAATGTGATCATATCAGTGAGGCAACTAAGTTAGTGGAGAGATGTTTTTCAAATTATTGGAGAGCCCAAATGGTTAACCAACCCAAATAAGTTTAAAACCCATAGAAGAGTATTGAGGACATTAATTCCACCTCCAAGAGATTATCAAACATTAATCCAATGTGGACTAACAATTCCTAACCTCAAAGGGAAGTTAATAAGCCATGGAAGAAGCATTAAGAAAACATTGGGAAACATGACATGGAGTTAAATCAAAGAAGAGGGCATTGATATTTCAAGCAATCCTTTTAATCCTCTCACAAACTTAATTGGTCACTGAATCTACAATGGATCCATGCATCCACTAAAAGAAATGATGAATATTGGTTGATGGGGGGAATTCGTGGCAAGTGTAAAATTAATTTTATGGTAATAATAAGTAGAGTAGGAATAATCATCAAGTAGGAGCTTAATCAAGAACATGAAGTCCTAGATCAAAATTATAAATATAATGGAATTTATGGCTAAAGCATGGCATGTGGTTCTCTATGAGCTTCCAAGTTCTCATGAATATCAACGTCAACAAAGGTAGGAGGTTGGAGAATTTCTATAGGGTGTAGTTCTTTTATCATGGAACAACAATGGTTGACCAAAAAAAAAGAATAATACATAATTAACAAACTCTAATTTATTACAATAACATTTTTAAGCATGATAGAGTTAAATCAAAGAAGAGGGCAGTTATATTTCAGGCAATCCTTTTAAGCCTCATGCATACTTAATTGGCCACTTATGCAATGGATACATGCATCAATTCAAAGAAAATATGAATTTTGGTTAGATGGGGAATTGGTGGCAAGTGTTAAATTAATTTTATGGTAATCATAATTAAAGTAATAAAAATCATTCAATAGGAGCTTAATCAAGAACATGAATTCTTATAACATTGTTGTATAGTAACATAAAGGTATATTAATGAAAAAAAAAATCCTAGACAGGAGAACTCTGCTAGGGTTTGGAATGCACCTGCATATTTAGGGTTTTTCGTAGTACCTATTTCTTCTTCTATCAGCGCCCTGATCTCTTCAAAGACAATGATTTTGGTTATTTCATGATGGTGAAAGACGAGGGGGTGTGATCCCCCTCCCCTATTGCAAAGTGACAGCGGGTACCCTTGTGGGCTCCTTGAGATCGTGACAACCTTTTGATTTGTCGTCGCATCTAAAGGACCAGCTCTTCCAAAACACAACCAACAAAGTAAAATCAATATAGGTGGAGAGTGAATCCTCTCATCCAAAACTGGCTCGGGCATTGGAGCCAGGGAAATGCATTTCTCAAGCTTCTGCAGCCCCCATGTATTTCTTGCTCAATAAGAGTGGGAGATAAAACTCAATATATGAGAGATTGTGCCCTCATTAGAAAATTTCTAGGAATATGGCCATCTGAATGTGATATCATCAAGTGGATCAACACCTAGTGGAAACCCAAAGGTCATTTCGACCTTCAACTGGGCTCCAAGGGTTTTTTCACCATCATAATCCACAATCTGGCATAAAAGGATCGAATCTTTGAAAAAAGGCCCTATTTTTATAATTCATCATTACTTTACCTAAGATTATGGATGGAACATCTCAGCCCAAAAAAAAGAGGACGTCACTGATGCCCTGATCTAGAACAAATTATACTTGCTTCCCAAGAGTTATGTCGTACTGAAATCCTTGATAGAATAGGAAATACTCTAAGCATCTATGTCAAAGCAGCAGAAGCCACTAGAAAATAGTGTTATACATATTATTCATGTATCTATGTGTACATGAACATCTCCAAGCCTCTACCTCACTCTATTAACCCATAATACCAAGATGAAGAATGGGCTCAAACCATTGACTATGAGCACATACCCTTTAGATGTCGCAAATATCATGAGCATGGACATATCTCTAGATATTTCCCCCTTAATTCCCCTCCCGCTTCAACAATAGCCATCTCGGAAAAACCTAAAGAGGGTTTTATTCCAGTCCAAGAGAAACTTTGCCAGGACCAGAAAAAACCCCCCATGTTCATCCTAC
>JASDQU010817464.1:747-11419 GCA_032191745.1 Picea mariana
ATCATACCACACATTTAGCAATATGTACCAAGTAGCATAATTTTAAGAAAAGTTGCCACAAAATATTGCATGAGTGAATAATGGAAGCCTTGAGTGGTAATAAAGTGACTGAATAGTGGAGAATAAAGTTAAAGAACACATTAATATGGATATTTTTAAAGATCAACCCAAACCAAGTTATGAATATGTGGTGTGGTTAAGGCTAATTTTATTTATTGTTGTTTTTGTGGGTTTGATTACAGTTTCGATAATAGAACAAGATATCAATTAGCATATGAACAACTTGACACATAACTGGCATTTTAGCTAGTTTAACCGACAATTTCTCAAGCATATCAACAACCTTGTATATATTTATAATTTAGGGTATTTAAGTGGCCACAATTGCCATTACTGAGATTTTCTGCATGGAAGACAAGATTACACAGTGTTTCCATGAACTGGACCTTGGATGTGAGCAAACTGCCGTTTGTTTCCATGGATAGCATTGGCAGTAAAAGTCAATGACTTGCAATATGACGTTTTCCATACATTCCCATACCATAAATACCAGCTCCAAGCTGCTCTCAGTGATCTGGTCCACCAGCATCTGTAACAGGCTCAAAAATACTGGATGGGATAAGAAGTTGGGAAGTACAATGCCTTTGGCCTTCTCCCGCATCACCGTCTCCTTCGCCAGAAACTTTACACCCGTGGAACCGGTGTTGCCGATATAGGTGTAGTATCCCTCAAACATCTTCTGCATCTGAGCCATGTAGTGCATCCTCCGGTCATCCTCGAACTGCTTGAAGTGCCCCTCAATCACAATTTTATTAAGATATTCTTTCAATGAGTCCTGCAGCTTAACAAACAAAATGTCGACCTCTTGTGGACTGCAGAGATGCTACGAGAGATCGTTGAGCTTCGCCTGGCGTTCTGAGAGCAACTTTGCCAATCTCATTGAATCGCAGGTGGAAAAATCCACATCTGCTGATATTATATTCAGTATAATTCTCTTCTTCGAAACTCAAAATAGCGGGTACGATTGCCACAGCTCATCCCAGCTCATTTCAAATTCGAAAATGGGGCACGGAGGGAATAATGTACAACTCGTTTCATTTGAAATTCAAAAATGGGCGCGGAGGGGCATTCACGCCGTTCATTAAATGAGTGCTTACCCCGTTCGCTGTCCACAATGTTGTGTCATGCCGTCTGGTTGAGTGAGCCACTGGAGGATGGAGCGGGAGTCGGAAAAGGGAGTAGCATGGATGCGCGGCGGGATGATGCATGGATGCGTGAGGGTACCATGGTGTTGCACGGGCATCCGCTCTGCAGAGTCTTAAAGAATCTGCAGCAGGCTGGATATTGCTCGCCATAAAATCCACTATCCTCCAATTGTCGTACCATCCGTACGGCCGCGTCCAGACAATCACCATTCAATTGGCAACGATTGGTTAAATAATGGCATACTTTTATTACAAGTTAAGACATTGTAACTATTAAGAAAATACAAGACTTGACTTATTCTATTGAGATTGAGCTGTGTCTTTTCATAGTTGAGTTGAGTTGTGACTCTAGGAGAATTAACACATTAATGTGGAGAAGATACAAGTCACGAGACATAATTAAAAAATAGTCAAGGTATTAAAGTTTTATTGGTTAAATCTACATGTGAAAAAGTTTATCTTCTATTTTTCAATTAAAAGAGAAACGATTAAAATGTCATATTAGGAACTTGGCATAAGGTTAAGTATCAACAAATAACTACATTGAATAGGGGCATTCCAAAATATTAATTGAGGAAAAAACTAATTATTGTTGAGAAATTTATAACTGAACTTTGAAATAATAAGGGATTAAAAAAATAAGAAAAGAAGTTAAAAAAAAAGGAGGATATAAAAGAATATTTATTATATTTTAAAAGTTCGTTTTAAAGAAGATTGAGGAGTATTAGAGAAATAAGAGAAGGGGTACTTTTAAAATCTCTATGTTATAGAAAAAAAAAGGTAGTGAAGCACTTTTTTATACAAGGAAAAAGAGTCACTTGAAATAAAAGTTAAAGAACATATATTGTTATATTTTTAAGTCAGAGAGATCAAGAGGGATCAAGAGTTATTAAAAGGGTGATTGAAAAAATAATCATAAAGTAAAAAAATAAATATTATTATTTGATAAAGTTAAAAGGGATATTAAAAGATTATTAAAGATATCATTGAAGGTAATATACAATATTAAACAAATAAAAAGTCAATATCCAAAAAAAACGTGGGAACAAGAAATTATTAAAGGTGAAGCAAGAAGTATAAAAGAAATTATTAAAGGTGAATCAAGAAGCATAAAAGACAATTCGAAGAAAAAATGATACAAAGGAAAAAGCATACGGTGGAAGTATATGAAATCTTTTATTTCCATTTCTAAGTTCAACTTTATGAAAAGATTATTAAAAGAGTTATATTGGAAAGTTGTAAGGTAAGTTTCATTTGTTTATTTAAATTGTGGAATTAGAGATATCCAAAAAAGACAAAAAAGGTATTTTAGAAGTAAAGTGAAAATAGTAACTCTAAAGTTATTAAAAGGATTATACATAATTTGAGTTCAAAAATTACAAGGGATCTGGTTTAAATTATCAAAGAGATATATAACCTCCATAATCAAAGTATTATTTACCGTAAATTTACAATGAAAAACAAATGAAGTCTAAAATGATGAATGTAAGATTTTCTTATGAAGGATGTTGCAATTCAACTTACGAGTTATTTACATTAAAGGGGATTATTCAGGGAAGAAAGGTTAACATCGTTATTAGCATGACCAAGGATGATAGTTCTATTAATATTAATTTGGCGAATCAATTATTTATTTTAGAGCATAACATAAGTGAAAAGACAAATATGTTTTGCAAGAGAAAATATAAAATTAAAGACTTGCAAGTAACAATTGATGATTATGAATATATATCTCAATATGTTACAACTATGTTTCAAGAATAGATTGAAATCATTCTCGTGTTACGCTGGTTAACAAAACTAGGTACCTTCATTTTAAACATGGAAAAAAAGTTTGTGACTTTTCCCTATAAAAAGAAGATGTTGACTCTTCAAGACATTACTATGAGGTCAAAATCGATAACACCTTCATCAAAAGACTTTAAAGATATCTCGAAGGTGATCCTTCCAGATAATCATAACTCGATAACAAAAATGCAAAATGAATATGATGAAGCTATTGCTGATAAAAACCAAGAAATATCTTGCTTAAAAAATCATAGTGAAAAACTACTTACTCAAATTAAGAAGTCGAGGGATACAAAACAACATTTCCAGGAGTTGGAGCAAGAGAATCAAGATCTCGGGAATAAATTATTGGGAAAGGATGAATAAGCTTCTCATTTGAAGAAACTTAATCAAAATTTGCTTGAACAAATTAAAAATATGAAAGATGAAAAGCCTGAGAATCAAAATATTATAAATAAAGTCAGAAAATCAGAAGATGAAGAAGAAATTTCATGCCTAAGGGTTCATAATCAAAATTTACTAACACAAATTAAAAATTTGAAGCATGATAAGAAGACTTTACAAGAAAAACTGGATCACAAAACATCATTAGTCGATAAGGAAACGATGACAGACCCAATCAACATTACAACTCAAAAGGATGCAAATCCAACTGATGTAAAGAAGTTTTCAAATGTCAAGGTACAAACAAGCCATCGATATGAAGAAGACTCAAATCCAAAAGTTAATCAAGAAAAATATGCAAGTATAAGAAATAAAGATAAAGTTTCAAGGATTCCTTATCAACATCCTAAACAAAAATCGATACTTCAACCAATCAATGCATCAATAACAACAAATAACCGCTATGTCGAAGAATATTACTTCCACTACATGTGCGGGTCAAAATAGAAGCTATCAGGGGAGTAGAAATATATCAAGTTCTTTCCAAGAACCCTATAAAAACCCAAATTCGCAAAAGATCGAATTAGGATGGGTAGACTCCTTTACAATTCGACAATTTTTCTCAACGCTTATAAGATCCTATCGTCTCAGGTTCTCAATGATTACTAACTCAAGAATGAAGAATCAAGAGACAATAATTACAAGCTAGAGCAAGAGATAAGTCTTCCATAAAGTATGCTTTGAGGACAAAGCATTTTTAAGGGGAAGGCAATGTTATGAACATAAATATACATATAAATAGATATTCATAAAATAATAATTAATTAATAAATAATAACTATTATTAATGAAAGGACATGTCTCAAATCAAATGGCTATTGGTTAAGGGCACCCCTGTGTGGGTATATAAATGAGCCCTCATTCTCAATTGTATATCATCTTATCTATTCATATTTTATACATTATTCCTACATGGGTTATTATGTTATATTCCAAGTATTTTGGATAATTCTTGTGTGAGCGAACTTTGTTCATCTCATTGACTCAAGGTTCTTTCGTTTTTTTGAGTTGTAGATTGCTTACCTAGACAATTCAAGCAAACTTTCCCTAAATGGTCCTTGGGGAAAAAATGAAAACTTTGACTTGGAACGATGTGGTGTCTATTACAACATGTGATTTCCATTTGGGCTATTTTCCTCATGTCTTCACCAAGGGTTAAGGTCAGAGATATCATGATTTGACCCCTAGATCCAAATATAGTGATTTAAGACATGTGCAAATGGCCTCATCCAAAATTATTTCTTATATACATTTTTGTGGCCAAGGACTCACAGAGAAGGGATTCATCGACAATATACCATGGATATCAAACTAACATAGTAGACTACTCATTGAATTGACTTGTGTTTATTTAGTTGTTTCATGTTGTAGCTTGCTTGCCAAGACAATTCAGGGACACTATCCATAAATGGTCATCGTGTAAAAAAATGTAACACATGATTAGGAATAATGTCCTATTAGTTTTAGGAAGTGAGTTTAATTAGGGTCATCATCACCATGTAGTCACCGAGGTTGAATGCATGATCTTTTACTTTGACCCCTAGATCCAAATCTGGTGCTTTAACACATGTGCAAAATAACTCGTCTAAAATATTTTTTTCTACACACTTGTATGGCCAAGGACTTGAGGTGAAGGGTGTCATTGACACAGTCCCATGTAGACCAATCCAAAGGAGAAGATTGGTTCTTGAGCTATTTTGAGTTGTATTTTGCTTTCCTAGACAATTTAGGGACCATCACTTGCCCTAAATGCTTATGGGGTAGAAAATAAAAATAGTGACATAGAACATTGTGCCATGAATTTCAAAAAGTGAGTTTCAATATGGAAATCATTCCCTTGTATTCATATTGTTTGAATCCAAAAGATCTCATGATTTGACCCCTAAATCCAAATCTGGTGCTTTAACACGTGCAAACAACCTTGTCAATTTTTTTAATTCTACATGCATGTATGGCCAAGGACCCAATGAGAGGGGCATTGTTGGAACTATCTTGTGGAGATGAATCTAACGAAAAAGACTTCTCTTCAAACCAACTCATGGTTCTTTAGTTATTTCAAGTTGTAGCTTGCTTGCCTAGAAAATTCAAGGACATTTTCCATAAATGGTATCGGGGGGGGAACACAAACCATTACTTGGAACAACATGTCATTAATTGAAACAAGTGAGTTTCATCAGGGCTGTTGTTCCTATGAAGTCACCAATATTGAACATGTGAGATATCATGATTTGTTCCCTAGATAAAAATTTGGTGCTTTAACACATGTGGAAATGACATCCTCCAAAATCGTTTAATCTACATGATTATGTGGCCAAGGACTCATGTAGAAGGGAATCATTGGTACTGTTCCATGAAGATGATCACAATGGAGCAAACTAATTTTTGAATTGACTCATAGTCTCGATTCAATTCAATTTGTAGCTTACTTGCCTAGACATTTCATGCACACTTGACCTAAATGGTCCAAGGGGTAAAAAATGTAAACCAACACTCAAAATAGTATGCCATCAATTGAAAAAATTGAGTTTCATTGGGTCCATCATCCTTGAGTAGTCACCGAGGTTGAATGCGTGAGATAAGTTATTTAACCCCTGGATCCAAATTTGGTGCTTTAACACATGTGGAAATGACCTCAACCATTATTGTTTCTTATGCACATTTGCATGTCCAAGGACTCATGGAGAAGGGTGATATTGGAAACGTTCACATGGATATGAATCTAATGGAGCATACTACTTATTGAACCAACTCACAGTTCTTTAGTTGTTTTGAGTTGTAGGTTATTTACTTGGATAATTCAAGGACACTTTCCCTAAAATGGTCCTGAGGGAAAAAATGCAACACATGACTAGGAACATCATGATATTAGTTGCAATAAGTGAGTTTCATTGGGTACATCATCCCAAGTAGTAATCGAGGCTGGATACGAGAGATCTCATGAGTTGACCCCTAGATCCAAATCCAGTGCTTTAATACATGCACAAACAAGCTCATCCAAACTATTATATTATTCATGCTTGTATGGTTAAGGACTTATGGATAAGGGTGTCATTAACATTTTCCTATGAAGATGAATCCAATGAAGCAAACTTCTCATAGAAATGACTCATGGTTCTTGAGTTGTTTCAAGTTGTAGGTTGCTTGTGTGGACAATTTAGGGTCACTTTCCCTAGATGGTCCCATGGAAAAATAAATGAAAATAACAACTTGGAACAACATACCATTAGTTGTAGCTAGTGAGTCTCATTGTAACCATTTTCCTTGTGAGGTCATTGAGGTTGGAGACAATAGACTTTGTGATTGACAATTGACATTTTTTTTTAAATACCTACATGATGTTGATATTGCGACGTCTGGTAATGTCGATCCCATAGAAAAAATGTCAGAGATGAATAACTTACCGTCGGTGGAGTGACGTTAGCATACATCGGTATTATGACGTATGGTAACGTCCCTTCCATAGAAAACACGTCGAAGATGAATACCTGGTCGTCGGTGGAGCGATGTTACCGTACGTCGGTATTACGATGTATGGTAACATCGCTCCCATTGAAAATACGTCGGAGATGAATAAATGACCATCGGTGGAGAGATGTTACCATACATCGGTATTACAACGTATGGTAACGTTGCTCCCATAAAAAACATGTAGTGGAGACCAACAAAATGGGATGTTGGAATTTCGATGTCTATGACGTCATTGCAGCGATGACTATATTGGGTTTGGACAGTCAAATCCGAGATGACATGTGTCCACATGAAACATTGCAATAGAGATGATAGCTATGGCACCGAAAAATCGACGTCATGTGAAACGACATTTGAGGGGCTTTGCTATTTTTTGTTCTCCCAACAATATAAAGTGGCAATTGCATCGAATGTGCCGTCAGAATTTGAACCAAATGTACTAGTGGCTTGACTTCCCTTGATCAACCAAGAAATCATAAAATCAATCATCTCCTCAAAAAACTTCTCCTCCCAACAATAAAATCTATGTAAACCAACAATCCCATCGATGTTGACTGTCAATTTTTCAACAAATGTGATCCCATGGTCCCACACTAATCTCAAAGAGATACCACCATGTTGACATTGCATCACTTTGATCATAATCGTCTAATCACCGTGATTAGACTACATATCAACATCTGTCAATCCACGACTGTCCTCAATCTTGATGATAAAATCAAGGACTCTATCAAGAGGCATCCCTGGAGGAAACACCCCGAAGCTCCATCGTACACCACCATGTGTCAACGAGGGCTCATGTATATTGTTTCACACCACCGTGTCCTCCTGCATCATTCGGTATTCTGTATGCACTACTGAACCCAACACTTTACTGATGATGTCTGAAACTTTATCCCAGAGTGTGTCCATATATGTCATGTATCTTTCCACCCAATTTGAGTATATGTATATCTCCTTGCAGCCCGGTCCACAAGGAATGTGCTCAACCATATCCTCCATAACTAAAACCTGAGCCTCTATGGTGATTTCCAAAGGAAAATGTTCATGGTCTTCACAGTGCCAATCAAGAGTGAAAACCAAACTATCGCTCTCCTCAGGTACATGCATCCCTAATTGTTCCTCGTCTTGACTCATCATAAGAGTCTCCTCCCTCACATCATGTGTGAGACTCCCACTCTCCTGTGTCACTAGTTCCAAACATGATGGATTATCTGTCATAAGTGGTGAAGAGTGTGCCAAGCCCAACTGATAATGTACCTCCTCAACTTATCTTTCTTTCTCCTCAACAAACTTAAGAGCAAGGTCCTTGTCCATAAAAAATTGCAAGTAATATGGCTTCAATTGTTCTAGTGCCTCCCTGATGATGCACAAATGGGCACTAGTAACTCCACCTGCTATCCCATTGTGTCGTTCCTCCATCTGGGTTCTCCACATAGGATCCTCAATGAACCTATGGGCTCCATCGGTCCTGGTCAACACCTATGTAACCTGATCCCCGATCACCAACAAGAAATCCTCCAAATCGTATGTTTCTAAATGCCTCTGCCCTACCACATCCAACTTGCCTGAGTTTTCATCTATAAGAGTGATCCCCTCCTCCTCCTCATAGGAATCATAAGAAAGGATTGGATTTGACTCCTCATCATACATGGATGTTAGCTCAACTCCATCCTCATCAACCATCCCAACACATGTTCCATCCTGGCCATCACTGGTGCCAGTGTGCTGGGCTCCATTGGCCAATGCCAATGGTGCACTAGATGTTGCTGTGTCATTCCCCTCACACTCATCAATGGGACCAAATGTTTCCATGATCGTACCCTTGCGAAACTTCAGCTATCCCACCAAATAATGTGACTCATATGGAAATTTGTCTCTATCATGTTGAAGTGTCATCTCATTGGTACTACTCCTAGGGTACGATGTAGAACCCTTTCCAACATACTTACCAAAATCCATTTCACTATGATCATCACCAATATGCATATCATGTAAGGTGAGTCCCTGTTCCATAAGTGAATTCTCCTGAGTTAATTCTTCATCGCTCTTAGGTGTTTTCACACGCTAGTCATCCCAAACCTCATCATAAGCTGAGGATGATACCTCTCTATGATCCAAAGTGCTATCCTCCTGTCCACCACATGTGCTTATGATGCTACCCTCATGGGATAACTATGATGATGTACCCAAAGATACTGCTCTGTCACCATGATCACAAACCAACTCACCATCTATGTGTGAGTTCTCAACCTAAGGATCACCGTGTGATCCTATCATTCCACGATCATGCAGATATGTCTCCTTTTCCATGACCACTCCGGACTTTCTTTTCACTCCCTTCCTCATAGATGTTAAGTTCCCTTGTATCTAGTCATACCATCCTGTCCAGTCCTTGTGATATATCTGTATGTCCTCCACTAAATGGGGTTTATTCCACTCAGGGTGTGTGAGGATGCAAAAATATGTGAATGATAGGGTTTCCTTTATCAAACAATTTACAAGCTCCCTTTTTTTACCCATCAACCTTTTTTTGATTTGGATTGAAAGGATCTCCTTTTCACCACAAATTGAACCAAAATATGAAGTCAAAGCTACCCTCAAATCACCTAGCTATAACATAATATCTTATGGAAGCTCTTGGATCCTCATATGGAAACAAACTGGTAGCTCCTCTTATAAAAAATGTCCCTTTCCTATTAAATTTCCAATTTATTGTTGTGGCAATTTCTTCGTTGAGGTTCTGTAGTATTATGAGGGAGGTTCATGTTTTATGTGCACCTAGACTCCTTTAATTCACATAAACATATGGCATCAATTGCAAGTATTCACTACACACATATAATCTGATTTGGAAGACACAACATGGTATATTATATCTATAACAACAAAGAAATATTGGCAAACTCAGTACTAACATACAGTGGGAGGAACCTATTTTTTTTCCTTTAATTATCTATCCTTGCACAAAAAATCAGAGGTACTCCAATGATGTAGATGGAACTATGAATAAAAATTTCCCCATAGGTTACAATAGGTGTATTGAAGTGGATATATGCAGCCCGAAATTTTAATATGATAGCACTAATACTTAGTAATAGGATGTAGGAAGCATGCTCAGTCCTGCCACTAGGAAATTGACCCCAAATTGATGGAGCTTGACCCCAAACAACTTGTTAGCACTAGGAATCACCTTCATATTGCATGGAAGGCAAGCCCAGTACCCATCAGGTTATATATGAATGTAATAGTGTTTTAAAGGGTCAAATGGAAAGAGACTCAAAATGATAATGTTCCAACTCAGAAAACAGGGCTAGCATGCACCGACAATCAAGGTCTTGGCTAACTTAAATCAGTAATTTGGGAGTAAGTATGAACAGAGGGAAGACTTGAATAAGAGGAATGTAGGGGCTAATGCAAACATCGGATCTACAAAATCCTAAGGAAGAAAGTTTCTTAACACGAGATCTTCTTGAACTCATAAACTAAGGAAGCTAAATAAACATCATGATAATATAATGATCAAACATCCACCATAACATCACCACAATCATTCATGTGAATCATTCAAAGCATGAAAATTTAGCATCAGAAGAAAATAAGCTGAAAGAGAAGTTGATTTGTATTAGCCAAAATGTATTAAGTCTAGTACATAGCTAGATCACAGTTACTTCATCAAAATATTATAGTCTAAGGGAGCCTTTCTCAACCATCTGAACCTACCAAAGTAATTGATCTATATATTTATAACAAAATGGAGGCAATAA
>JASDQU010817466.1:0-10189 GCA_032191745.1 Picea mariana
CTTAGATTTAGGTTGCAATTTCAAGTTGTAGTTAATGATTGAATTTAGTATAGTATAAGTTTGCTTATATTAGTATAGAATGCATTTGAATTTCATAGATTAGAAAACAGTTTCTTGCTTTCATAGAGTAGAAGATAGCTTTCTTGCTTTCATAGCTTAGGAGATAGTTTTATTGCTGCTATAGGGTAGATAGTCTTTGCTTTGATAAATTAGATAGTATCTTTCTTATTATAGGTTCAAGACTAGTTGTTAGTTTTTCTTGCTTTAAGTTAAGTAGATTTCCTTTTCATGAATTAGAAATAGTTTTGAATTAAGAATCTAGTCCACTTGCCTCTTAGGCTAGATAGTTGTTCAATGAGAAGTTTTCATTTGATTATTTGCAATAGAAGTTGCCTTAGAGTAGTTAGTTCTTTTGTTTAGTTGTCTATTTGCTTTAATAGGTTATCTAGTTGTTTTGCTTAGTTGTCTATTTGCTTTAATAGGTTAGTTAGTTGTCTTTCCTTGTTTGTTTATTTTCTTTAATAGGTTAGTTAGTTGTCTTTGCTTGCTTGTTTATTTACTTGCTTTCATAGGGTAGTTACTCATTGCATATAGGTTGGCAAGTTAAAGTAGTTTGCTTTTGTCATTTTCTTATTGTTAGGCTTAATAGTTGCTTTTTCTTATTGCTTACTGTTGAACTAATTTGCTTCAAGTAGGGTTTTCATTTGTTTTCTTAGAACTATCCATCGATCCTTGGCCCAAAAGTACTTAGGTTACATAGTTTAAATTTGCTTAGTAGGGTTTTCTCATTAGATATCTTTTCTTGAATAGATTATCCTTAGATAGCCACTTCCTTAGTTAGACTATACTACTACCAGCCCTTTTACCTTTGGCATAAATTTTTCTACAAGTTTACTTACCCCGGGTTGACAATTTAATTGAGGGTTTTTACTGTGTTTTAGTGCATATATAACACCCATCAACATGTTATCAATTTAATTTCTCACGGGTTCCACATACCTTCTTGCCTCTATGGGGTCCAATGCTGTAGTGACATTTAAGCCTCCTCCTTCAAAAATCATTACTCTCTTGCCTGGTTGTCAAAGGCCCAATCCAATCCAAGCAATGATGAATACGCCTGACTGTTATCCATGATCTCAATGAACTCAAAGTTGACTATGTTGCACACTCCATCTATGTTAACAATTACTCCTACTAGTCTCCTAATCGGTATTATCTTATGCTAGTTTTCCAACCTCAATTGAGCAATTGACAAAACTAACTTCGGTTTTCCCATCATTTCCCACATCTTCCTTGGGAGAACATTTACATTTGATCCTAAGTCCAATATGAAATTATCCATGTCATAGTCGCCTATCTGTGCACTCAATCCGAATTCTCTATTTGTCCTATTCTTGCACAATACTCGGTTCATAGCTCTCTGTGTCGTAGGTACTTCTTTGTCTTAGGTAAACTGTTCGATCATACCACACAGTGTGTTCTACATTGTTTCATCCTTCATCAACTCTAAACAACACTTTACAAAATATTTCAAAGTGTTTATCTTATGGACTGACCTTTCTGGAATGGTGCAATCATAAACTAACGACATATCATATACTGGTGGCACATTTGACATTGATGCTATCCAGTCTGATCCTAGTATTTCCTTCCTATATTGCTGATATGTCTCTTTCTCTTTTTGTGGATTACATGATGGCTTGCTGATATGTCTCCTTTTTCTATCGCATCGGCTCCATTTCTCACTTTGTCTCGCGTAACAAATCCTATTCTGGGTTGATCATCGTGCTCCTCAACTACTATCATTTGTATGTTCTGGTTCTTATTCTAGTTCCCTCTTTCTTGCCATTTCACTATCAATTGAATAAAATCCTCTATTGCATGGTCCAATGCTCTATAGTAGATGCACATCGTGCAAGGGTTCAAGCAGTCTCTTTCTAAATGTTTTGGTTGATTGCAATTATAACAAATGATCGATCCTCTTCCCCCTCTACCAAATCCTCCTCGTCCTCTACCTCTGTCGAGTCCTCCTTGTCCACCCTGGTTAAATCCTCTCAGAGTATTGTACTGTGGAACCTCTTTTTCCACTGCTACATTTTCTTCTTGGATTCTGTATGCATCTAAAGTGCGCTCTCTCATCAAGTTGAATGTGCAAAAATATTTCCCATTGTGTCCTACATATTTGTAGAAATTATAAAACAAATTCCTAGGCATACTTTGGTACTTTTGTAATAATGGACAAGCAGTCGAATGATGTCCCCATGTATTACATTTTTCACAATACCCTACTCCTCTTGCCAAGGGGTTCGATGCTCCTGTAGCCATATACTACGCAAATGTTGGGAATTCATCTTTATGATGGCCTTCTATCTTACATTTAATACACCAAACTTGTTCATGCTTTTCCTTTTCTTTCGTTATTTCTGACGACTGAATCCTTAGCACAACCAACTTTGAGTGAACTTGTGCCATTAATGTTCCATATCCTACCGAAGATGCTTCTAACTCCATCACAATTTCTAATGCTTCTGTCTACGACGTGACCTTCTATTGTGTCAGAGGACAATGAATGTGTGACAACATACCTGCAATAAAACATTCTCTATGTTGTTCATCATGAATATGAAATGTTAATCTACCCATCACATCTTTAAATCTATAATCATAATCCCAAACTGTCTCATTCTGTATTTTCTTAATTTATTTCAGCTCTGCGATATACTACGACTCAGATTTTAGCTTCTGAAATTCCTTTAACAAATCTTGTCTAGTATCTTCCAATGTCCTTGAGTGTCTTGCCGGTGTAGTAGTTTGGTACTTCATGTACGATAACAATATTTGTTGCCTCATCCTGGACATTTTTCGTATTCCATATCATATCACATATAAATAGATGTTTCTCAAGGTCTTCCAACCTCGATCCCTGGAATTCAGGTATGATCTATTCCTACCATTGTATTCTGTGTAGCACTTACCTTCTATGATCCTGAATGACTTTGGTTCATTTTGCTACTTCCACTATTCTGACTTCCTCCACTAACTACAACTGCTCTCAACAAAGTTCCAGTTTCTGATTCAGATCTTGGTGATGCACAAGGGGTCATAGGTTCATATTCTAGATAAAATAGTATGCATAACATAAATACTTTAGCTAGAAATTGTAGAGAAACAATGATATAATCAGAACAATACCAAAATAATACCAGAATAACACCAAAAAGATCACTTTGATTACTGATAGAAATGTTCACTTGCCTCTTCGAGGGGACAACCTCCAGCAGCGCAGAGCTCTATTACAACAATATCCAAGACAATATTTCTCATACCATCTACTTCTATTTATACTAAATCTATCTATCCAAAAGAACAATCTAGAGGAAGATCCTTCTAGAAGAGGAAGCTTCTATTAGGTATTCTTACAATTGACTTATTCTTCCTTATTTCTAGGCCTTATTAATATTTTCCTTTGTTACATGGAATTATATTATTCTACCTACGTGAGGGGTTAGGGAGGTTAGGTCCCTAACAATTCGACACAAATTTGGATCTGTGATGGACTTCATTCCTCTGCTGGAATGCACTGAGGATCCTTTTATTTCTCTTTCCTTTCTTTGTATGGTGTAAGATAAAGCACTACTCTAGGGTCTCTTTTCTCAAATACTCCGTGCTACTCTTCTCTCTCAGCAACACTCTCCTTCTTACTATATCTAAACTTTTTCCCACAATGCAATACTCCAATATCTCGATCTGAGTCAATTTGTTCCTCTCTCAACATCCTTAGTCCACCTGTTTCTTACTCTTCCTTTCCCACTCTCATACCATCCTCCTACCATCCCCTAGTCCCCCTAAGTGTGTTAAGGCACCTAGAAATCATATTCCATTTACATGACATTCTTGTCGCACAACAACATCTTTGTTGTGTCCTTTTCATCACTTGAATGAGCAAAAGAGGGGCACTTGCAAGTCTAGTTGGGCCTGCTAGACAGAACAAGGGTTAGTGTATGAATCAAACAATTCAATCACATGAAATAAACAAACAACTAAGCTAACAACAACTAAAGAAATAAACCTAAAATGCATGAGGAAATTAGAACCAAAATCAATCAAACAAATGACCAATAATCATGCCACCAATGGATAACTATATTAGTAGGAAAAAGCCATAGAGAAAGGAGGACTTATGGATCCCATCTTCCTCATTGGGAGGGCTCTTGAGTCCCCTATGTGAGTGCTCTTCTTACAAATGGTAAACTAGAAAGAAAATGGTGAAGAAATACAAGCTTATTCCCTCAAGAGGTGAGGTGAATAGCTTATTGAGATGATGCTATTATGCTCCAAGAAGAAAATACGTTCCTTGAAAGAGAATAGAGGCAACATAACAATATAATGAGATTCTTGAATTCTTAGTGCACCCATGGCCTCTTTTTATAGCATGTCTTTGAGGCAATATCCAACTGGTCTTTAGTGTGAACAAGGGGCCCTTTAGGGAACCCTTAGGTCTTTGACCAGCCCTCCATTTGGTTTCAACTCGGATTTGAGGGTCAAATAAAGTTGGGAGTTGGTCCAGAAGTGGTTGAGGGGTCAACAAGAACCATAAATGCGATGTTCATAGGAGTGCACGTCTTTTCTCCTACACAGTCGCGCATCAGGCACATGTGGGCTCTAATGGCTTTTTTGACCTACGCACGTGTGCGCGCTTCCTTTAGTGTTTCAGCACATGCCAATTTTTTGATCAGCTATATAGTTTGTGCCTTTTGGAAATGCATTTTTGGGGCTGCAGGTGAACTAATAGGTGTTTGGAGATGCTGTATTACTGTAACCATTTGCGGACAAAATTTCAGTGATAACATATGCCCCCTGATGTGTGAGGTTAGGAGCATACATATAACTGAAATACATCAATTTTTCTTCTACTAAGAGTACCATTGTAATAAACAGTGTTGATAGGAATTGCAAGAACGATCCATCGGAGGGAGAGGGGAAACTGTGGGACCCAAAACTTTCTCTAGGTAGGGGAAAATAAAATCTTTATACAAACGAGGTGGGCATGCCCCATGCTCGTGTCATGTAACTCAAAAACGTAGGACAATAACGGAAATTGTATGCTGATGTAGATCCATGTAAAACATGAAAAATTGTCAACCAAAAATGAGAAAAAACCTTGCTTTTCTGATCGATGGATGTGAAAAAGGACCCATGAGGTCACTGTGGATCAGATCTAAAGGTGCGGAAGCTTGCTGAGACTTTCCCTTGTCGAATTTCTCTTGAGGGTGTTTTCCGAGAACACATCCCTCACATACTCCCTTGGAGAAATGGATGTATGGTAGACCATAAACTAATCTATGCTTGCTAAGTTGTTGCATGTTTCTAAAATTCAAATGTCCAAAACTTTCATGCCATATCCTACTACTTTCATCAGCATGAGTAAGCAGTAAAGAAAAATTAGGTTCAATGAATTTAGAAAATGTATACAATCTAGACTGATGATTTACCTTACCCGTTGCAACCTTGGATTTGGTTTGTATGTTGTAGATGTCCACGGAATTTGGTGTGAATACGAATCTCTTTCCAGTACCGAAATTCTTCATCTGATACATATAGAGAAGGTTCAAAGAAAGCTTGGGAACATGGAGCACATTCTCGAAACTTCCATTGGTGAGTTCAATCCTTCCTTTGCCAGTGACTTCGATAGAAGAGTTGTCCCCCACTAGAATAGGAGGACCTTTGCATGCATCCAATGAAGAATAGACTGCTTCTGAGGCAGCCATGTGATGTGATGCTCCTGAATCTACGATCCAAGCATCGGGAGAGGAGTTGATGGCAATCAAGGCATGGCTAGAATTTCCTTTCTTGGAATTTGGATCTTCTGGATTTTTCTTCTTGGCACCCTCGGGGATGTGATCTCCAAGGTTGTTTTGCTGAAGTATTTGAGACATCAGATCTATTTTTTTTTGCATGCATGCAGATTCTGAATGGAATCCTTTGTGACAGTATGTGCATTTCTCTCCTTTTCTTCCCTTTTCTCCTTTGGATCCAGAGGCATCGGTGAAGGGTTTTGTGTACCCTTCCTTCTTTGTATGTGCATGAGCTTTCCGCTTATATTTATCTTTATATTTCTGATATTTGTGGCTTCCATCATGCACAGTGAGTGCATGCACCCTTGGGCCTTTGATTGTGCCCATGTTGATGAGCTTGGTTTGCTCTTGTGTCAAGGATTCGATAAATTTCTCAAGAGAAGGCATCTTCTAGGTGGCTCCAGAGGTGAATCTGACACTATGGAATGTAGATACGAATACAAAACATTCAGGACCAATCTTGGAGAGAATGGTGAGAACTATTTGTTTCTCCTCCTCCTATTTATCAACCCCGCAAGCTTTGATTTGCGACAGTAAATCCTTAAATTTTGTAAAGAAATATTGGATATTGTCGAAGATTTTTGGATCCAATGTGAGAAAATCCACATCCAACATGTGTCCCCTTATCTCATCCTGTTTGCCAAATATCCCTTCCAATATTTTCCAAGCTTCATTGGGAGTCTTATAAGAAGATATATGAAAAAGGAGATAGGGAGAAATAAGATTGCAAATTGTTCCGAGTGCCTCATCCATGCGATTTAAGTACTTGGAGTTTTCTATGGCTAATGTCAGCTCTGTATCTGTATTCATGGTTAAACTATACAAACATTTGGATCATATATGTATGTCCATTTTCTCCTTTCATGCAAAATAGTTGTAAGGTGTAAGAATGAATTCTTTTTGGAGAATTCTTTTTGGAATTCCATCTTTCCGATGTCTTCAATCTTTTGTACCTGCAAATTTTTTTGGTGTAGCTTTTGCTTAGTAGTCCGTCGGATCTCATACCATGTAAATGTGTTGAAACTGCACATAATAGATCTAGCTAAATAATAATACACACATTTGTAGAGAGAATTAGAGAAAGAAGAATAAGGAGAGAAAGAATGGAAGAATTCTCATTAACTGTTATGAATAATGAATAATTTACACATGATATACTCTGTATATATCAATGAGTTAAAATTGAGGTGAAAAAATGCACCATAGTGGTGGTCTAGAGTGATTTGGACACACACCAGCAGTTACGGGAGTGAACTTCCACCTATTCTAGTCTCTCAGGCAGTTATGGGAGTGAATTGCCACCTAGTTGAGTTAACTAGTCAACTAGTCTTCAATTAACTGACTGAACAAAGAGTAGTGAGGAGTTAACTCAGGGAATCAAGGCTAATGCACCACTCTGGTGATGATACCATGGCAAGTTCGAATTATCATGGTGATGATCCAAATGCAACATCTAAACTCAACTCAAGTAGTCAAACTGAATTGTCAACTAAAAGAGAATATTCTCCAGGTGGAATATTCTCCCTTAAAATATAGGAGACTGTATAATGACTAATGATGACTAATAAACAAGGAATAACTTTAGGAAAAATAAATCCTAGGTGTGTGTGAAGTAAATCCAACAGTGGGGAAGAGTGTTACCGGGTGACAGTATTGAAATGCAGCGGAGGTGATAGTACTGCAGCGCCGGATGTGAGGATCCTAGAGACAAATGTCGATGGGTGTGACTGGGAGATGCAATTGATATTCAGAGGGAATGATTACATGCTAGTGTTGATCATATACCTGAAGGGGATGCACTAGGTTCTGATGACCAAGTACCTACACACATTAAAACTGAATACCCGATGTGAACACTATCTGAAGATAAAGAACATATAAAATCTATTTGATAATTTTGAACATGAGCATGTGTACTTGGACATGATGTGAGAAAAATGCTTCCCCGAGGCCGAGTATGGATGGTGACCAAAGGAATGTGACTGTGTAGGCGGTGGGATCCTGATCCTGTGGATGAAGATGGATCAGAAAATAGAGGGTCTGAGCTCCTGCAACTGAGTGTGGAAGTTTGGAAAAAGGGACTATATATAGCTGTGGGGCCCACAATGCCACCTCATTTGTACTTGCTGCCATAGTGAGTTGACGAGAGGATTCTAGAGGAGATTTGGAGATTATGGGAGTTCGAGTTGACCGATCCAGGATTTGCGAGAGCCAGGTTAGTGATCTCATCCTCCTGCATAGTAGATAGGTTCTATTTTTGGGGCAAGGTCGTACGGATGATCATACTAGGGATTTTTGTAGTGGTGGGACCACCAATGCGCTGGAGAAGGAAGGGTACCCGCACTGAGATGCGCGGGTACAATTCCCTATCCCATGCATGATGTGCGACTATTTTGAACACAACCGTGCATGGGGGGCGCATGGGTGGGACAAACAGGTACACATTTGGTGTGCGCCTATTGGATTTACAGCTGCGTACTGTGCGCAAATGTTTCTTCGACAGTTGCGCATTAGTGTGCAACTGTGTAGATAATAGGTGCGCACCTGTGGGTGTGACATATGCACATTGATGCACATATGTTTCTTCAACAACTACACTTTGTGCACACCTATGTGAAGAACATGCGTGCATATGTGCACTCTTGTGAGGGGTGACAACCGCACACTTGAGGCAAAGCTGGGGTTTTTTGAAAAAAATTGTATTTTTGAAGATTTTATTAATGAATGATGATGATTGATTAAGTGTTGTATGTGTGAATGAAAGTGATCAGTTCAATATTCCAGTCCACTGGAGAGAGTAGGACTGGGAGCACCTTAGGGAGGCAGTGAGAGATGAGTCAGGCCTTTAGAGACCCTTGGCAGCTTGTGGGCTGCTCAAGTTCTTCGACTGCCCATTGATACAGTCACAGGAGTACATGCTTCGATGTATGATTTTGATGTGGAGCACTGATCTGCAGTGCTTCATTGTTTGGGGGCAATAATTGACATTCTTGGCTATGGAGGATGTTTATTTCTTGACAGGGCTCCCTTTTCGGGGAATGGCCCTACCTGCTAATCCCCAGTTTCTAGGGGATGTGCACTTGGTAGATTTGGCACAAGATTATTGTTCAAGGCCGAACATTATGTCCGGTTCGGTCATCCACATCAAGGCGATGAATGCGCTCTTGCATCAGTGCATTATTATGAGGATCTACAGATCCTTAGCGACTCAATGGATCAATGGTGGTCAACTGCGGATTATGCAGAGAGTATTGGATGGAGATATTTTCACCTGGGGCTTTATGTTGCATGCCAAGATGACGGGGGAAATTAATTGGTGTCGGGCCTTCGACTCCAATGAGTATTCCTTTGGATCTATCTTGGTGGCATGGTTTCTGGAGAGGGTGCCCATGTTGCGTCGTAGAGTGTTGTTACTAGTTGCTGAAGCACGAGAGCCACGACTGATGTGGTGGGCATTGATTTTGATGCGTCATGGAGGGGGGGAGGGTGGCCACTATTTTATGGCCACATTGGCACCTGTGTGGTGCCATATGGCATATATCATATTGCAATTCCCATATGGTGGGATGGACTTCCGACGTGACCTAGATATGGTTTTTCCTCCTGGAGAGGAGTGGGACCAGAGAGGTATGTTGGTGTACTTATGTATTGTGATTTTGATAGTTTATCATCATTTTATATGTATGGATGCTGATTCTATCTTTGTTTGTGTTTGTGCAGATGTGGGGCCATGAGGCCGAGAGGCGGAGTTGGTTGGAGATCTGGCTCTTTCGAGGCAAGTCAAACCACCGTGGGTGGGAGAACGATGCTGGAGGGACGAGGCTGGTGTGAGGCCAACAGATGATGCAAGAGATGGTAGGAGGCACATATTTGACGATCCAGGTGCAAGGCCATGGCATGCGCTTCAGGTAGATGCCGATGAGGGGTTAGAGAATTTCCAACGATGGTTGGAGGTGGTGCTGCAGGGTGTACCCGAGGGCATGTGGTCCCATATCTAGGATGAGCGAGTCCTGGAGCAGTGCGTGGGTGGTGCTGCAGAGTTTCAGACCTTGATCCATAGAGCAGCTGTAGTGGCGACAACGATGACTAGACGATTGCCCCCTGTACCTGGAGGACCCCCAACTACTGGGGCACCTCCGACAGATAGAGGACCAGGTGGTGGCACTCTGGAGGTGCCATGATTGTGGTGTTGCCTATTTTTGTATTTATATAGGCCTGCGAGCCCATTTTGCATAGGGTAGTGTGACACCTATTTTGTACCTATAGGGGTGAGGGGGCTCACTTGCCTATGGGCGATGTATATTTTGTACTTTTTTGTAAACATTGATGACACA
>JASDQU010817466.1:21759-35454 GCA_032191745.1 Picea mariana
GGATTTTAAGTGGAATTATCATCCTCCAGCTCCAAACTCAACTCTTTGCAGGTAAGGCTAGGCCAGTAATGATCCTTGCAAGGAAAATGGGTAAAAATATGTGTGCAAACAAACCAAATAGGGAGGAAATTGATATCTTATCCCCAGTATGGTCACCAATCTGTTGTGTCCCTTTTGTCACTTGAATGAGAAAAAGAGGGGCACTTGAAAGTCTATTTGGGCCTGCTAGACATGACATAGGTTAGTGTATGAATCAAACAATTCAATCACATGAAATAAACAAACAACTAAGCTAACAACAACTAAAGAAATAAAACTAAAATGCATGAGGAAATTAGAACCAAAATCAATCAAACAAATGACCAATAATCATGCCACCAATGGATAAATATATTAGTAGGAAAACACCGTAGAGAAAGGAGGACTTATGGATCCCCTCTTTCTCCTTGGGAGGGCTCTTGAGTCCCCTATGTGAGAGCTCTTATTACAAATGGTAAACTAGAAAGCAATTGGTGAAGAAATCCAAGCTTATTCCCTTAAGAGTCGAGGTGAATAACTTATTGAGATGATGCTAGTATGCTATAAGAATAAAAGTGGCTCCTTGAAAGAGGATAGAGGTAGCATAACAATATAATGAGATTATTGAATTCTTAGTGCACCCATGGCCTCTTTTTATAGCATGTCTTTGAGGCAATATCCAATTGGTCTTTAGTGTGAACAAGGGGTCCTTTAGGGCAGCCTTAGGTCTTTGACCAACTCCCCATTCAGATTCATATTGGATTTGAGGGTCAAATCAAGTTGGGAGCTGGTCCAGAAGTGGGTGAGGGGCTGGAAAGAACCATAAATGCACATTTCATAGGAGTGCACGACGTTTCTCGTACACAGTCGCGCATCGAACGCATGTGCTCTCTAATGGATTTTTTGGCCTGCGCACGTGCGTGCGCTTCCTTTAGTGTTTCAATGCATGCCAATTTTTTGACCAGCTGTATAATTTATGCCTTTTGGAAATGCATTTTTGGGGTTGCAAGTGAACTAATAGGTGTTTGGAGATGCTGTATTTCTGTAACCATTTGCGGACGGAATTTGAGTGATAACAATCTTTATCTAGGTAGATAATACATTCATATATCTTTTGTGCAGACCCTTGTAAAAATCCCTTTATGTGACACTATGAGACTGGGTACAATCTATTGCAAACTCTACAATGTAACCCCCCAGTACACTATTCAACTAAAAATCAACTACGTCAGAAACTTTATTACTTACTGTATTCAATTGTCTGATTAGTTCAGGGGTCCAATTTCTTGGAGCTTTAGCTCGATATCTTCAAATGTTCTCCACTAGCCTTTCTAACCATTCAGTCAAAATTATCAAAAATTCACCAAAGAAGATTTCATGAAGATCTGTTGTAAGGTACCAGATCTATTATAATAGCCAAAGACATAAATATTGTAGAGAATAAAAATGGAACAACACAATATATGAAACCACACCACCAAAATAATACCTTTATACATAGGAAATCAATTTTCACTTGCCTTTTCAAGGGGGAAACCTCCAACAGAGAAACACTCTATTACAATAATTCCCAAGACAAAGGCTTCTCATGCCTTCAACTTCTATTTATACTAAATCTATCTACCCAAAGAACAATCTAGAGGAATATCTTCTAGAAGCAAAAGCTTCTATTAGGTATTCTTACATTTGACTTATTCTTTCTTATTACTAGGCCTTATTAATATTGGACTTTATTACATGGAAAATATATTATTCTACCTACATGAGGGGTTAGGAAGGTTATGTCCCTAACATGCCCTCCCCATTAAAAAAAATGGAGGTTAGGCTTGAGATGAAGAAATTGTTGTAGAATGGTAGTAGTTCCAAGGTGTCATATACTGGATTTGTATCTTTCCACTTTAATAACACTTCCTTGATGGTGCGCTAACAAAGACGATGCTCACACTAGTCCAAGACTGCTTTTGGTTGCAACTAGATGGAGCCTTCTTCATCCAACTCGAGAAGACTGGTTTGAGTTTGGAACTCAAATTCAATCACCTTATTTAAGTAGGAGACATGAAAAATAGGATGGAGCTTAGAATGAGTGGGAAAAGCTAACTGATAGGCCACCTTTACCATGCACTTAAGAACTATATAAGGACCATAAAATTTGGGCACTAGTTTCTAACAATTTTCATCCTTGAGTGAAGTCTGATTATAAGGTTGTAGTCAAAGAAACACTTGGTCCCCTTTAACAAATCGATGTTCAGAGTGACCTTGATCTTCTTGTTTCTTAATACAATTTTGAGCCATGACCAAATTCTCTTTGAGGATACGAAGAATAGCCTCTCGAATAGTAAGAATTTAGTCGACCGCCTGGACCTTCGAGACACCAGGAATGTATGAGAGAAATGGCGACAGATTTTGTCCATATACTACTTCAAATAGAGTCATGCAAGTAGCAATATGATAATAAGTGTTACACCACCATTCAAATATGGGTAACCATTGAGCCCAAGGATGTTTCCTCTCAAATGAAAAACACCTCAAATGTGTTTCCAAACACTTGTTGACAACTTACCAAACACTTGTTGACAACTTCAGTTTGACCATTAGTATGGGGATGATAGGCTGTGCTAAGATGCAATTGGGTGCCCAGTATCTTGAAAAATTCTTGCCAAAATTTGCTGGTGAAAGTGGGATCTCAATCAGAGACAATGGAATGAGGCATGCTATGAATCTTGAATATATGATCCATGAAAATTTGAGCCATTGTGGAGGCAGTAAATGGGTGTCAAAGAGCACAGAAATGAGCATATTTGGAAAGATGATCAATGATCACCATGAAGATGGATTTATTGCTCGATTTATGCAGGCCGACAATGAAATCCATATAAATATCCCAAATAGCGAGTGGAATTTGAAGTCGTTGTAGTCTGCCCATGGATTTGACTGTTTCTCCCTTGTTGCATTGACAAACATCACATTTTCCCACAAAGTTACAAACGTCTTGCTTCATACCATGCCAGAACAAATAACGTTTGACCCTGTCATAGGGTTTGGTAAACCCAGAATGACCAGTTGTGGGTGTAACATGAAGCTCAAAAAGCACCGTGGATTTAAGTTGCAACCATTTTCTTAAATACATATGGCCTTTGTAGAAAAACTCTTCATTGTGCCAAGATTACTTTGGAGAAACTGGAGAATTGTCTTGCAATTGTTGTATTAGATGCGACAATTTGGGATCTTGTAGCCATTCTTGGTGAACATCTTGGAGTCAATCTGGTACAATGAAGGATAGAGAAAAGAGAGACCCTTCATCTTCATATTTCCTTGAAAGAGCGTCTACAACCACATTGTATTTACCTTTCTTGTAAATGATATCATAATCATATCTAAATATATTTCTCACACATTTTTGTTTCTCCGGGGATGAAATTCGTTGCTCCAGAAAATACTTGAGGCTCTGATGATCCATCTTAATTTGGAAGTGTTTCCCCAATAGATAAGGGTGCCAAGGATCCACAACATGTAGAATGGCCACAATTTCCTTTTCATAGATTTATTGGCCCAAATGGTGCTTTGATAGTTGTTTGTTAGTGAAGGCCAAAGGATGACCATATTTCATAAGTATTGCACCAATTCCTTTCCCTGAAGCATCACATTCCAGGAAAAAGGTATTTCAGAAGTCAGGGGGGGCCAAGACAAGAGTAGTGAACATAATCTCTTTCAAGGCTTGGAAGGATTGATCAGTTGTTGGATTCCAAATGAAATCATTCTTTTTAAGGAGAGTAGTGAGAGGCACTGCAATTTTTCCATAATTCTTAACAAACGTGTGATAATATCCTGTTAAATTGAGAAACCCACACAAGCTCTTGAGATCCTTGGGACAAGGCCAATCCTTCATAGATTCAATTTTATGAGGATCCACCCTGACAACATTCTTGCCAACAATATGACCCAATTAATCCACTTCTGAGGCTCTAAAATCACATTTAAATTGTTTGAGGAAAATATGTAGCTATGCAAACAATATGACCCAATTACTCCACTTCTGAGGCTCCAAAATGACATTTAAATTGTTTGAGGAAAAGATGTAGTTGAGAGAGTAGATGAAGAACTTGATCCACATGGGAAATATGGGTTGTCCATGTTTTTACTATAGATGAGAATATCATCAAATAAAACTAAGACAAAATGACAGAGAAAAGGACGAAAGACATGATTCACGAGGCTCTAGAAAGTGGAGGGATCATTACACAAGCCAAAGGGCATGGCCAAGAACTCATAGTGKCCCTCATGAGTTCAAAAAGTAGTCTTAGGARTGTCTACCTCTTTCATACATATCTGGTGGTAGCTAGAACAAAKATCAAGTTTAGTAAMTAATTGGGCACCACTTGATTCATCCAAGAGATCATCAATGACATGGATCATAAATTTATCTTTGATTGTGAGTTTGTTGAGGGCCCAAAAGTCAGGACACATGCACCAAGAGCCTTATTTATTAAGTACCATGATCAGAGGAGAAGAGTATGGGTTGTTACTAGGATGGATAACACCTTTAACGAGCAATTCTTGAACAATTTTCTCAATTTCTTTTTTCTCTGCAAAGGGATGACGATAATGGTGAACATTGGGAGGAAATATTCCAGGTACTAGGGGAATGGAATGATTATGAACACCATGGGAAGGGGGAAGTCCCTGAGGAGTGGAGAAAATGACTTGATGTTTGGAGATGATGGCTTGGAGGTAGGATTCATAGAGGGTGTCTTAGTGGTGTGAATGGAATGGAGTTATGCAATAATTTCAGAATAACCTTTATTGAGGAGGTTTTCCATGCATGGAAAATGATGATTTCAGAGGAGATGATGGTGATGATGTGGAACTTAAAATACATGAGGATGGGACCAAGATTCTATAACCATTATGCACCAAGCACAATGTCAAAACCACCCATGTATATAGAAAACATATGAGATTTCATGTGGTACTAACCAATTTGTAGACACACATTTTCACAATGCCCCCCACATTTCATGGAACCTCCATTGGCAATCATGATTTGAAAGTTGTTGGCTGCACATATATATAAATTAGTTTCTTGGGCAATGCGACGATGGATAAAATTATGGGTGTTGCCATTGTAAATGAGGATGATGACCTTCCGATGCTTAATGTAACCAATTACCTTGAGGGTTTGGGGAATAGAGAAGCCAGTGAGAGCATTCAGGTAAATGACTGGTTCAAGTTTTGGGGGATTCAAGGGCGCAGTAATATCAATTGGCTATGGGAACTTGACCACAAGGGGTTCCTCGACCGATTCTTTCGAAACATCCTCAGAGATGGCCATAAAAGTATTTTATCCCTTACACTTGTGACCCACATAAATTTGTCATCAAAATTATAACAAATTCCCTTGAGCTAGTGTTCAACCGTTTATGCCTGGGTCAATTTATGGATCTTCAGTGGAGTGGAAGGAGGGGCTGGAGTGGTGGGTTTAGAGCCGGGAAGAAAGGGTGGTTTTTTGGTTTGAGAAGAGAAAACCTGTTGTGCTTCCTTAGTTATTTTAGTAGCTTCCACCCAACTCTAATTGTGAGCCATGAGGATATGTGAATGAATCTCATCCTTGAGGCCACTAATAAAGCATTCCTAAAAAAAATCATTAGACATGGCCTCCGTGGAAAAATCGAAGTGCTCAAAAGAAACTATAAAGTATTACACTGTGCCAAATTGTTTCAACTTGGTCAAACAACCTAAATGGTGCATGTAAGTGTCAAATAATTCATAAAGCTCCGCAACAATACGTGTCCAAGCCACATACTCTTGGCGATAATTTTTTCTCCATTTCCACCATTGCAAACATTCCATATCTAGATGGATAACACCATACCTGAGTTTGGCCAACTCATCATTAATGCTGTACAAAGAGAAATAGTGTTCCATTTGAGTGACCCATCCCGTGGGATCCGATCCATCAAATTTTTTCACCTCCATGCAAGGGGGATGCAGGTCCTGCTGAAAGTGGTTGGAAGGAAAAGAGGTGGACTGGGAGGATTCAATACCTTCAGGGTTATAAGGTGTGGAAGAAGAGAAGGGATATGGGGTGGGATTAAACAAGGTGGAAAAATTGTTCACTACGTCCTGACATTGATGACACATGGAATTCAATTGAGTGATGGATGTGGGAAGTGATTCGAGCGGAGAAATATGAGAGTTTAGGTTAGAAATACTAGAATTAATGGAATAAATATCAATCCGGGTTTGGTCATTAGATTTTTCCAAGGCAATGAGACGTTGTTCTCATTCTTGGCTACGAGTGTGGGCCATGGGGATGGGATAGGGGGAAAGTGGGACCTCAAATAAAGGGGTTACTAGTGAATGATACCACTATGATCAATTCAAAGAGAGAAAGTCAATGGGATAGGTGCCAAATAGGGGTGTCGGGTCCATAGGAAACAAATTTGCTGAAAAATGATAGGTATGACTATGATCAAGGTGAAGAGAGGAATCCAATGGGATAGGTCGCAAATAATGGTGCAAGAAGGATCCATACTTTTTTTTACTCTTTTGGAGTTATACTCTAATCTGAATAATACCGTAGTGACGAAATGGCCAAATTCTTAACAGGAAGGAATGTGTAGGAATTTTGCAACTCGAATGTAGGAGGTAAGGTTGCACGATAGTAGATCTTGTATGTTCTATTTCCATCCCAAGGGTTAGGGTGTTTAGGGTTTCTACAGACAAAGGTTTTCCTTGTGCTATAAATCTCTGATATACATGCGAGGTCCAACAATAGTACTGAACCCAATATCTTAGGGCACCAACTAAGGAGGCTAGATCGTTCCCTTACTCATACTACCTGACTACCTAGGTACTAGAGAGTATCTTCCCGAGTTCTGTTCTAGGTGGAACTATAGGAACAATCAAGAGAATTATTGGTTTATCTATGAAGGTATTCAAGATATCTAGGCTGATCCATGTACATGTGTTGTTTTATGCGCTACTACTCAAAGGGATACCAATATGGGTTATAAGGGTGGCCAACAATGTGCTCTGAAGTACCACTTATAGGTCCTGTGTGTATTCTTCCCCGACCACAAATTTATGCATTGAACATTATAACTCTTTAGATTTAATATGCCATAATACTTCTCTACCGGAAAAAAATAACCCACAATTTTCTGCCAAGGAAAGTGATACCACTTGTAAGGTACCATATCTATTATAATAGCCGAAAACATAATTATTGTAGAGAATAACAATGGAACAGCACAACATATGAAACCACAACACCCAAATAATACCTTTATTGATAAGAAACAATGTTCACTTTCTTCTTCGAGGGGGCAACCTACAACAGAGCAATGCCTTATTACAATAATTCTAAAGACAAAGATTTCTCATGCTATTGACTCCTATTTATACTAAATCTATCTACCAAAATAACTATCTATAGGAAGATCTTCTAGAAGCGAAAGCTTTTATTAGGTCTTGTTACATTTGAATTATTCTTCCTTATTACTAGGCCTTATTAATATTGGACCTTATTAGATGGAAAATATATTATTGTACCTAAATGAGGTGTTAGGGAGGTTAGGTCCTTAACATCTATGAGCACAAACCTTTGCAACCATTGTTTATTGTTGAGTCATGGGTTCCTATTCTTTTCTATGGAAAATTCTCGTTGCTTCCTCTCTAGCCATTATGTGATCTCTTCCTTATTCAACCTCCAAAACATTCCCCTCAATTACAGATCTCGGTCTCGACAACGAAACCATTTGTTCGCATGCAGTGGAAATACCTGGGGTTAATCATCGATATACCAACAAAACCCTTAGACACCGACTCTTTTGACATCACCTGTAGAGCAAGTGAAGTCTCACCTGAGGTATCTAGAGGAGATGCATGAACCAAGGTTCTACAATGATGAGGGGAAGTGAGGCATTCAACATGTCTTTACTGTGTGCATTGTTTCCATTACTTAACAATTACTTTATCATGAAAAATATCCTATGTGAGACATTTCTTTACTTGACATTCATCCATTTACCAGTTACTTCAATGTGTGCTATTGTAACTTTTATCACCAAAAACTTGCTCATAGTAATACAAGAAATGGATGAAGAAAAAATCAACATAGATACAACATACTTCCAATATTTACAAAACCAATTTTAACAAGGTGACCAAAACTATGTAAAATACCCACAAATTTGTGCGCACTTCCAACAAAGTCAACATGCACACTAAAACAACTCCAAATGCATGTAGTGCATGACCCACACAACTATCCATGAAGAAACCCACACAGATGCATAAACAACGTATTTTTGAATTTGGTCGGGCCTCAACCACTTCCAGGGTGAAGTAATTCAAGACAAGACCCCAAGATCGACCCAACATATCGCCTTGGGATGACTAAAAATATGGGATGTACCTCTAAAGGTCTCCCATTCACATTGGAACAAGTTAGGAAATACCTTACTATGGTTCTATAAATAGATGACCATTGTATGAAAAAAAGGAAGAAGTTCATAAAATTGTTATAATGTCCAAATACTCTTGGAGAAGCCATGTTTTCTCTTAAGAAAATATTGGGTAAGTATAACACATGGAAATATTTTCACCTCTTGGGAATATTTTCCATAGAGTTCTTCACCATTGTCAATTAAAAATAGGAGAGTAATAACTCTACTTTGAGGGATTCAAGAGCCTTCCCTAGGAGGAATAGGGGATTCACAAATCCAACATTTTTCCTCTTGGTGTTCTCAATTTCAAAGACCATTCTCTATTGGGTAACCACTCTTGGTGTTCAATTTCATGTGTCCTTTGTTAATGTTTTCTTAATTTAGTTTATGTGGTTTACACCTCTTATCTTTCTTTATTTCTTGTTTTCTAGTTTGTAGGTTCACTAACCTATTTACCATTGCTCTATGTTGCTTTTTTGGATTTCCAAGGAAATCAAATGGGTCTCTTTTTTCTCACCCTTGTGATAAAAATCCCCGAGCAATAACATCGTATATGAAGAACACATTCAACATACTTAATCATTTATCATTATTGCACAATAACAATAAACATCATAACATGAAAAAAAAACACATCACGACACAAGGGTTTAATGTGGTTCACCCAACTTGGTATATGTCCATAATGGATGGCTTCTTATATTAGTCATTTATAATCTTCTTACAACTATGCACTGCACTTACAAAAATATGCAACACTAATAATTACTCAAACCTTCCTAGCTATTCTGTTGTAGTGAGAGTCTCACTCCTTAAAAACCTCAGTCATAACATCCAAATACTTAGTCAAAAGTTCAATTCATCCAAAATGCACCATAAATTGTCATTGTTCGAACCCCCTTTCTATTCTAACCCTTTACATATTTATACATCAAAATAGGGCTAAGCCCGTTACCAAATGTCCCCAAAACCTAACGGTCTATAACCATTTTCTGCCATTTGCGCATCGTTCCATCATGTTTCCTCCTATCGTGTGGTTTGAATCCTTAAAGTACGCTCTCATCACATGATTTGACTCCTTAAAGTCCACTCCTGTCACGTGCTCTATTCCATATTCTAACTTCCTTTTATTATTTGACTTATTTTGGTGTAGATCCCAAAACTTAACCAAAAATTATCCAAAACGCCTATCCAACAGTGATAGAGATCCAATTTTCACTGAAAATTTTTGGACTAAATTATTTTGTTGTTTGGGTAATCAAGTGGCTCACATCTCATACTACCATCCTCAATCTGATGGGAAAACTGATATTGTGAATAAATGTCTAGGAGGATATTGTGAATAAATGTCTAGAAGAATATGTCAAGTGGTTTTCTTTGGCGAAATGGTGACCCAACACATCCTTCCATACTTCATAAAAATCATCTCCATTTTTGGAACTTTATGGATATCATCCTTCATCCATCACATCACCCTTGAAAGGGACTACAAAGGTTCAAGTGGTGAAGGACCACATAGGGCACCAACAAGAGGTTATCAATCTATTGAAGGACAACTTGGTTTTGGCACAAAATAGGATGAAACAACAACCAAATCAACGTCATAGTGAAAGCGAATTTTGTAATGCCCCTTTCCAAATAATAGGTCCAGAAGATCGACATAATAGCCTAAGTGATTCCTGTATGCTATAGTTAGTGGAGAAAAAAGGAATCAATTAATTATTTAATGTCATCGGAGCAAGAAATTAATATTTTTAAAAGGTGACATTGAGTAATTAGGTAAAAAGGTGTTTTAAGAGAATTTGAGTTAATAAAGTCACTTTAATTCATTAATAGGGTAAAAGGGTCGAAAAGGGTCAACAAGGAAATCAAAGGAGAATGAGGGTAACCTCTCTCATTATGCATTAGTTTTTTTCTATAAATGATTTTAGAGAGCTCTTGTGGCTTTGGATCTTGGGAAAAAAAACCCTAGAGGAATTTTGGGACTGGGTTTGGTGGTGAAACTATCCACCCTAGCCGATCGTAGAGAAGGGATCATTAAAATTTATTCATTGTGATTTAGTGGGGATGATTAATTCATCTTTGGGAACTGAGTTTTCATTCATAGGGGTTGATTTTTCTTGAAGAAGGCTAGTATGGTTTTGTGGTTGTGTTTTTGGGTGTGTGTGTGTTGCATTTTCTTGAGGCTGGAGGAAGAGTTTCTCTTTATGGGTCGAGTTGTGGTTGAGTGGGGTGATTTATTTATTATTGGGTGAGTCTTTGGTTGATTGGAGGCTGAGTTTCCCTTGCTCACTGAGTTTCATGTTTTCTAGGATGAGATTCCTCTTAGATGGGAAAAATATTACCTTGTTGGTCCAAATACCAATTGTGKAGAGGGCCAATTTGGTTGTTTAGAGGGTGATTTCATTRTTGGGGATAAGATATGGTAGCTAGTTGAGTTTCCCTTACCCTAGACCGAGTTTTATTTTTTGTGGGACGAGTTTGGAGGTGTTAGGAACATTAATTCAACATGGGACTGGTTTTATCACTGATTGGAGGCGAGTTTATTGCATGAACATAATTGATTAGTTGTTGGGCCTTATTATTTATTGTTGTATCTGAGTTTGAGTGTTTGGAATCGAGCCATCTCTATGGGATGAGTTATTTCCATATTGGACCGAGTCCCTTATCATGAGGTTTTTGTTCTACTATCCATTCTATTGCAGCACACAAACAACATCTACATGCTTGTATTTCACTTGTATGATTGTTGTATATTTCCTTTGTTTATAGGCAACTCTGTATTTAATGAATAGGTCATATCATATCTTCATTGGCTTGTTGTTATATTATTTTTGATATGACAAGTTGTACTTCTCTAACCATATAATATCAATGTAATATGTTTCTGGGTATTCATTTTGTGTGTCAACTATATACTGTTAGAAAACAATCCAAAAATGTTAGTTTATGATAAATTTTGCTTGCACTCAAATTGTTTGATAAACTGTCCACACCAATAAACTGAGCTTAATTTGAATTTTTTTTTAGCAAGGGACATTACAATGGTATCAAAGCTAGTCTTCCTACCATCCTGAACATTACATGGTGCTTTGATGCTTCCTAGGGACAAAACACACATTACATACCAGAAAAGAAGGTATAGAAGGGCATAAAACATATTTCACTCAAAAGAAGAAGTGGACCAACCAGAGGAAGAATAAGAGGGAGACATGGGGGAAAAATAATGAGGAAAGGGCCATGTAGATCCTATATGGATTAGCCAATAGACAAAAAAAATTGGTACAACTCATGAAATGGTTAATTGCTAGCACTCAAGTGAACCAAAACCATGGGGGAAACAATGGTGTGGGGGGCATTAATGGACACAATGGGAACCAAAACCATGGGGGTGAAAATGGTGCAGGGGGTTCTAATGGGAATAATGGGAATCATGTAGAAGGAAACAAAAATAATATTCCCTCACACATTGGCACTAGGACCACGAATATAATGATTCGTAGACCACTTTTTCCTCAATTCTTGGGGGATCATAAAATAAGAAATCCAGGGAAGCAAGGATAGGGTGAAACCTTTGATGATTATTGGAGGGATTATCAGGTCTTGGTGATGATTTCAAGGAATCCATGTCACTACAAGACTATTTTACCATCAAATATAGGAAAAAACCAAGGGATTTCAACAAGGGTCCCTAGATCATTAATCTCATGCAGAAGGTTGGAATGTTACCATTCCTTCCTTTGATGGTTCCAACAAGTGCACAAATAAAGCATGGGTATAGAAGTTGGACAGATACTTCCAATTCCCTATGAAGGATGAAAAAGAAATCAAATTCACTACTTTTCACTTAGATCAAATTCACTACTTTTCACAAAGAAGTTGATGGAGATGTTTTAAAAGAAGGATTCAAAATTACATTTCAGAGAGTTATCACAACTTAGTCAGGTTGGGACATCGAATGCCTACATTACAGAGTTCCAAAGTCTTGCAGTCACGATGATAGATATATCTAAGCATAGGTTAGTGATGTTTTTCACTAAGGGTTTATCCGAGCCACTGTGTGTTTGGGTGAAATAATTCAAATCATAGACTCTACAAGATGCCATCATCAAGAAAGAAGACATGGAGGATGTGGTCCAAAGAAAAAAACTTTCTCCAACCCTTTCATTCCCCAGAAAAACAAAGATAAGAAACCTTTTCAGAAAGAGTGGAATGGAAAGGAAAATTTGGATGAGGCGACTTGTAATGATTTGAGAATAAAGAAGATTTCCTTCAATTGCAAAGATCATTGGGAATCGGGACATAGGTGCATGGGGAAGGGAAAGGTAAACTGCATATAGGTGCACTCAGACAGTGATGAGGAAGAGGAGGGAGTTACATAGGAGTATGGAATCAAGAAGGGATGCTTGAGTGATGAGAAACCTCATGAAGAGGCTAAGGGTGTGACTATTTCCACTCTATCATGAAACCCTAGATACTACACTTTTGGAGTCATATGGGTACTATGGGGACAATGTTTCACAACTTTTATTGATGGTGGGGCTACCCACAACTTCATTGATGCAACATTGGTGGCGGGAGACAAATGGCTAAAGAGGACTTCAATGGATTCAATGTGGTAGTTCTTGATTGATTTAATATGACATGCATGCAAAATATTTCATGGTTGTTTGTGACGTTAGGAAACTATACATTGACCGAATATTTTTATGTGGTTGATTTGGAAGACACCGATATAGTTTTGGGTGTTTAGTGGCTTCATTCCTTAGGGGAAATTACAATGAATTACCAGGTAATGGCGATGAAGTTCAATACAAAAAATGACAAGAAGGTTGTTTTGAGGGGCATGTCAAATGGTGGCCCTAATATTTTGTCAGCCAAAAGTATGGAGGCCATATTTAGACACATAGATGTAGTATGTGCAACTGAGTGCTTGATTACAGCTTAGGAAAAATAAAAGGGTCGACAACATCATCATGTAGATATTCAAGCATTGTTGAGTAGGCATGACAAGGTTTTTGGACATATGCCTCTTGGGAGACCACCTAATAGGGAATTTGAGCACACCATTGAGTTAGAGGAGGGGGAAAAATATGTGATCAATACTCCCTATGGACATCCAAATAAATTGAAGGATGAAATTGAAAAGGCTATTAAGGAATTGCTAGAGATGGGACACATTAGACCTAGATCTAGTCCATTCCCTTCTGTAGTGTTGGTGAAGAAGAAG
>JASDQU010817467.1:0-22396 GCA_032191745.1 Picea mariana
CCGAAAATAACACCAGCAATGGGTGCAACTGCTGAGAGGGGTGCTCGTTTCCACCCAACCGTAGGCTCAGTGACTCCCAATGAATTTACCACTAGCCACCCCCGATCTGAGACCATGATGCTCTGAGACTGCGTCTCTCTGTCTGCTAGTGACCAGGAGCGAAGGTTGCAATCCTTCCTCTCTGCTATCACTCACTCTGCATAATGCCAGAGTTCCCCTTGCATCTGCCCTCCTAATCGCTTCTGCCACACGCCTTATCCTCTCGCGAGGTTGCGTGTGGCATGATTACCCTCACGCCGATCAGGTCTGATGGCTCTACGGATGGGCGGTTCACCATCCCATCCCTCATCAAGCCATCTACCTACCAGCCTACGAGGTATTGAATTTCAGGGACAGCGAGCCGCTTTTGGTTCTCTGGGCCAGTGGAGTCCAAATACGGTATTTAATTCTCAGTGGAAGTTAACGCCACCTTTTCAGGTGCCTTCCACCGCCATCGTGGTCTCTTTTTCTACACATCCCCTCATCAACAGTCCTGCAATAAATTCAGAATGTTATACACATTCATTGACCTCTTCCTCAAGGTCCATTTACATCACATATTCACATTTATGAATTTGCCATAGTTCTTGGCCAATCCAGTTATATTTACAAGTTGGGGGAAACAGGGTGTTACAACTACACACAATTATCCAAGATTAGGAGTTTGCTCTAGTAAGCATGTTGATTGTTTTATTTATATCTGTAATGTTATTTGGCATATTTCATTTGCCGCAACTATATTTTTGACACTAACATGTTTTGTATATGATAACATCCTAGGTCTTGTAGCAAAAGGGTATTATGGATGTAAACATTGTGGACCTTCTATAAAGGCCAGGTGGTCCAACCACCTACAAAAGCTAGTGTATGACTATTCGAGGGTATTCCTCCCATAAGACCACCCTTATAGAAGAGTTGCATTTTCTTTCAATGGTAAACTAGAGAGAACCCCAATACCTGAAATAATGACACCAACAGATTGGATTAGGGCATATGACATAGAGAAGGAGAAGAAAACGGTAGAATTGTTTGATTCAAATGGGGAACCTATGTTCAATGATCATGAATTTTTTGACACCTATGTAGAAAAATTCCCATTGGGATGAAAATGAAATCTGTATTTTATGAGCTTCCATATTGGGAGCATCTTAAGATTAGCCACTTACTAGATCCTATAAATATATTAAAAAAAAAATCATCTTCTTTATGGAGGCACATATCATCTAATAAAAGCGACACATTGGCTATTAGGAGAGATCTTATTGCTTCAAATACTAAAATGAGACATTGGCCAATAAAAGAAACTAGAGAAGAGGTTGGTCCATCTTGGTCTTTTAAAAAAGGTGATGTCCCATGTATTTTGAAGAAAGATGATGTTTCTATGGTGAAGGATGTTATATTGGTTGTGAAGGAACCTTCTTTATATGGGTCGACTCTACGATGTTGCTTCACTGTAGAAGGGAATTTGTCGTGGTTGAAATCACATGACCATTTGAACCTTCTAAGGGCATGTATGTCAAATACATGATTCTTCTTCTATATTGTCGACAAAAATATGTTATGCACTCATAGTTTTATGGAAATTAATGATGTGAGTGTCTATTTTGTAGTGTCATTATCCTTTGTTCGTGTGTGGTTGTGTGAACCATGACTTCCCCCACAACCTACGACGTGCCATATCGAAATTATATGTATTTGTATGCTAGATCACATCAAAGGAGATTCATATGGCTAGCATTCCATGGTGGTGTCGAGAGTTAACTGAGATTGTTTGTATGTTTGAGAAGGAATAACCCACGAGTTTTATGGACTTTTAAGTCCATATTCTAATTCACCTACTTGATGAGGTTGAATTAGCTAAAGTGCTCTCATGTCGTTGGATGTTCTTCTTAGAGAGGTACATGAAAAAATTGAAGGGTTTTGTTCGATAAAGGGAAAAACTAGAGGGCTCTATGGTAGAGGGATACATAGTATATAAGTCGTTCTATTATGCCAGTGAGTACATTAGGCAAATTGATGACACAATAGGGGCAATTGTTTGGGATGACCATCAAGATGAGGAGAAAAGGGAAGGGGAACTACTACAAATGGACGGAAAAAGGTGCTTGATAAAGTGTAAGTCAGTTATATTTTGTCAATTTAGTACAAAGAAATTGTTTACATTGAAGTTGATAATATATATTTGATCCCATGCTATTCGTTTTGAATTCTTCCATACATTAATGAATTTAGAAATTAATGTCATCAATAAATTCATTCTTTAAGTTGATAATATATATTTCATCTCATGCTATTCATTTTGAATTTTTTTATACATTAGTGAATTTAGAAATTGATGCCATCAATAAATTTGTTCTTTACAACGTGGAGGCAACACGACCATGGGTCACGTTCTATGAAGAGAAAAGAAGGAAATGAGACAGTGACAAGAAAGCATTCAGACGATTGAATGGTAGAAGCATGCATTTTCCTAATTATTAAAAATAAAATATGCCAAAAATATGTCCCAACAGTTGGGTGGCTGACCATATACAAGAGAAATATGTGGTGTTTGATTGTAACCCACTTGGAGAATATCTGGATGCACTAAACATAGGGATTGGGTGCAACAAATCTATAGTAACCTCTTCAAGTACCACATTCTATTTATAATATTGCACATTTGAATTGTAACATATATTGTGTTTTTATTAATGCTTCAGTTATTAGACATATGACACTATCCTTTGTTCACATTTTTACAGGTGCATTTGTTCCCATCTATGTGGGCATATGGACATCATTTTCACACTGAGTATGTTGATGATGGACACATCACATAAGATTGTGGAGTGGAGGTCGAGTTTGACAAATCTAGTCGTGCTAGACACCATGATCAAAACCTAATAGAGGGGGAGTTCAGTTACATTGGAAAGATGCAAGAGATCATGCAAGTGGACTTCTCATCATTTCAATGTGTTATTTTTTGTTGCAAGTGGTGGGATACCTTTGACCAGAGAAATGTAAAGGAAGACCATGATAGTGGGCTAATATGTATTGACTCTAAAAAAATGTGGGTTGAAACTAAGGAGCCTTATGTTTTCCCAAAACATTAAAACCAAGTGTTTTTTTACCCAGATGTGTTGGATGGGGATTGGTGGTTCATAATGAGACATGATTCAATATATAAACATATTTTTGAGAACAACAATGTTACAATGCCGAGTCAGAAAGATAATCAAGATGATGACAACAAAGACTGATTTGTATATGCTTTGTTTTCACATTTATATTGTGGGTGTGTCATTTTATTACAGGTAGCTATAATGGTTAATTATGTTTTTTTCTCTTCATTTTATAATTATATTGGATATGCAAAGTTAACAAATATTTACAACCACCATATTGAAAATATATTAAATAGTACAAGCATAAGATGTAGTTTTGATATATATATTTTTGTCATATTTATTGTCTATTATAACAAATTTATGTTGTATTGTATTAACATATGTTTATGTTAACCTTTGAATTACTAAACATTAATTGAGATATCACAAATTTGGTGACGAACAATAGTAAAGATTTATTTTAAATTATATTTTATTTAACAAAAAAGTGAAGATATTAAAAAATCAAACCTCAAATTTTTTATTGTTTGAAAAAATCAAAATTCAAATAAACATGTACTTACTTTGATGGAACTTCTAAGGACAATTCCAACAAAATAACTTCGTGTAACATCTATGAGTTCTGGAATCACATGTGTGGTGTTGTCATTACCAACTTTGATGGCATTCCCAACCTTAACTAGTGCAACTATCATGGTCTTCACCTATTCCACTCCATCCTTTAGTTTTGTAATTACATAAACTTATATTAATCATTCTTTTTACATTCTCCTTGAAATACTTGTCAATATAGGAATGACATGGAAATTATAGAAGAGTCTTTTTCTAGAGCCTAGTTAGAATTAAGGAAAATTTTAATGATCCATACTTATCTTTTTTTTAATTTTTTTTAAGTAAAAAGATTGTATTACGTGTTGTCAAAATTTACATGCAAACAAAGTCTTTGTTGATGCATGGGTTTCCTTGATAGGAAACCAACCCATTATAGTTGATGTCCATACCCAAGATGATCCACAATATTCAAAAAAATGACACAACCGATGGAAAAAAATCTTGTCTATGTCTCTTAAAAGACCTATTCTATCATATATTCTACTAAAAACTAAAATATGTAGATAGAAAAAGAGATAGTGCCAATAACTACATCCTTCAGAGATCATTTGTTAGAACTTGGGAATTTAGAGGAGGAAATTGCTCGCTTATAGGTAAGGGAACATGAACTCTCAGCAACTGATGAGAAAAGATCTTGTCTATGTCCCTTAAAAGACCTATCCTATCATATATTCTACTAAAAACTGAAATATGCATATAGAAAAAGAGATAGTGCCGGTAACTACATACTTCAGAGATCATTTTCTAGAACTTGGAAATTTAGAGGAGGAAATTGCTCGCTCATAGGTAGGGGAACATGAAATCTCAGTAACCGATGAGAAAATATCTTATCCATGTCCCTTAAAAGACCTATTCTATCATATATTCTACTAAAAACTGAAATATGCGGATAGAAAAAGAGATAGTGCCAATAACTACATCATTCAGAGATCATTTGCTAGAACTTGGGAATTTAGAGGAGGAAACTGCTCGCTCATAGGTAGGGGAACATGAACTCTCAACAACATGGTGTCCTGAGCTGATATTCCAAAGGCCGGACACTTGGGCTCGTCGTTGACATGAAAGGATATTAGCCACGCGAGACGTTGATTCATTAATTCCTGATTGAACTTCAATTTTTCTATGTCCTAATAAATTTCGAAGACCAAGTGTGTCATATGGCCAAGAGCGCTTGCAGAAGAGCACTCGACCGAGGAGATGTCTGCTGCACCAGAAGGAGGGTTCTAGGGATCGCCAGGAGTGAAATCATTTTTTGCTGCAGAGGGAGCTTGAATAGAGAAGCACTAATGACTGCCTTCACCCTTTAATACATGAGGTTCCTCTTCCCATTCAACTTTACAACCCCAAAATGAGACCTCTTCTTGCCCATGCATCAGATTACGATCTATGCGAATTGGAGAAGGAGAAGATGCATCGCCACTGTCCAAAGAAGTTGATGAAGATTCCACAACATTAGGAGGTCGAACCATTCTCCCTCCTGAAAAGATTTCCCTACGAGAGCACCCATGGATTCAGAGATAGGGCATTGAATTGACAAGGTGGTTGAATATATTCCTAATGTCGTCGGCCAGATTATCCATAAAGAATTCTCGACTAGAAGCTACAGGAACAATTCTTTGCATGTCAATCTCTATAGAAACTAAATTCGGAGTTTGAGAAGGAGGGAGAGGAGTTAGTGCTATCAGGACGAGAGGAAAATATAAATAATTATCACTTAGAGCCATAGTACCAACAATCCATTGTGTTCCGATACTCTCACACTTCTGGAAATGGGGTAAGTAAATGCCTCGATCCCGAACATGACAAGGCATATATAGCATGGATAAGCGTGGAGAAATGAGCCTCCAAGTGGTCTCCGAAGGCAGATCCATCTATCCAAGATATATGTCAAGCAAGCACCCATCTGGGGCATGATCCATAATTATCTAAAACTATAGAAACCTTTGTTTATTTTACTAATTCTTAAAATACTAACTATAAAATGTTTAGTGATATTGTTTTTTAATAGAAGATTCATAAAGTTAGTATTAGAGTAAAAAACTGTGAAACCATTTCATCGAAAGTGCATAGATCATTAAAATGTATTATTGTTCTTTATATTTAGTATTTTAAACTTAATTGAATAAATTTCATATATTATAATAGTTGGATAATATAAATTAATAAAATCTTTCAAAAAATTAAAT
Source organism: Picea mariana (assembly GCA_032191745.1). NCBI lineage: Eukaryota > Viridiplantae > Streptophyta > Pinopsida > Pinales > Pinaceae > Picea > Picea mariana. The sequence continues at coordinate 5,948 of JASDQU010817467.1, forward strand.
ATTAATAAAATATAATAATTTTGATTTTAGTAAACAATTATATTATAACCTTGTCTTGCAATATTTTAATAATAATAATTAAAAAAATAACATCATTATTACATCATTATCATTATTATTAGTGAATGATTATATTATAATGTTATTATCATAATATATGAAAAAGACATAAATATTCAAATCACAATCTTTTCACTAATCATATTTAAGTATTCTTGTTTCTAAACATGTTTAATCAATATATTGTATCTTGTTGGACAACGAACAATTCACCTTGAAGAAGAGTTAAACATTATATGGCATTAATGGTTATAAATTTTTGCAATCACAATCCAAAAAACTTTTTGCAATCACAATCCAAATTAAACGATTTCATAAAAGTAAAGCTAAACATTATAGGGTGACTGTAAATTCAAATGAGTGATACATCTCAAATTTAACTTAAAAACAGAGAAATCATTAGCAATGTTAATCACTAGCATACTCATAATATATTTTATAAATCAAACAACAACAACCACTACATTATATGAAAAACATAATATACATGAGTGATATACATATAAATATACATGTCAACCATACATGTCAACAAAATTTGCAATAAACATGTCATATATACATCTCAATTCAAATATAAATCAATCAATATACATGTCAATTAGTAGCACTACTAGCTAGGTCCACCACCAGAGCGAAATGCATCAGTGTCTCTACTACTAGAGGTAGAGGGTCTATCAAAAATAACATCAGAAAGAAATGTTGACCTAAGTGCATTATCAAATGTCTCTCTATAAAGATCATCAACATGTGCAGCAATACCTGATGTGAACATAGTTTCCAAAGCATCAAAAGCTTGTGACACATGTAGAGGAGGAGGAGGAGGATATGTGGATGATGACACATGTGGAGGAGAAGGACACTAATTGCTGGATGGTGACACAATTGGAGGAGGAGAAGGGGGATTCGACGTGGATGGAGGAGACACATGTGTATGGGGAGGAGGAGGAGGAGGGGGATCAGACGTGGATGGAGGAGACACATGTGTATGTGGAGGAGGAGGAGGAGGAGGAGGATCAGACGTGGATGCAGGTTCAGACACATGTGGAGGGGAAGGAGGAGGATCAATGGATGGTGTAGTCGACTCATGTGGAGGAGAAGCAGTAGGAGGATGAGGACCATGTGGTGGAGTAGAGGATGTGGATGGGTCTTCCGATGAGCCAAATGGAGTAGGATCATGAGCAGGACCCCTCAACCTCTCGATGAGGTTGATGGCACTGACAATATGACACATCAACGACGTCAAGTCACAAGGCATATTCCTGCATATCGTAGAGAGATCATGTACCCATAATATGTCTCTAACCGGTGTGGGTACCACTCCGTGACTAACCATGACACCACATAGTTGATCCACCACCTCTATCTGAACTCTTTGATTTGGCATGCATGACATGTAGGGTCTCTATACTGTAGGTTGGTCATTTGCCTCCTCCATCTCCTCATCCTATTGGGGAGGCTCATCCCCAACATATGTGCAAATATCTGTAAAACAATAAATAATAATAATAAGATATTTGAAATAAAATGTTACAATAAATTACATGTGCATTAAATAAGACATAAAAATATGCAACTAGATTTATCAAAACATAACAATAATATTACCTCTCTTATGTAGTGGCTCAACTACTGTAAATTATATGTTTGGACATCTTCTCCAATCCATCCCCACGTACGAGTATTGTACAATATCAAGGACAATATTTCCCTCGCTAGCCAATAAATCACATACATCCCTACCAACCGGAGTAATGGGAAACTCGAGCTAGCCCTTCTTGGGCAATAACTACCCCCACATGTGCATAGGATCATCAGCATAGGCCTAGCAGGAAAGTGGGTTACTACTGGCCATGTGGCATGAATGCTCTCAAAAAAATGTGTAAATAAATCCGATGCAAATGGGAAGAATCTCTTCCCATTTAAAATGGTGTGACAATGATCTATTGAAAAACAAAATTATCTCAAAAAAATCTCCGACCACCTAATCAATCAGGGCCTCTACACTAAACTATATACATAATGCAACAAAAAGGAACTAATTCATTGCCCATTATAGCTATAGTGTGACAGTTTCGAGATAATAAGACACAGGCACCTAACCTACACTCTATCAAATGAACGTATCCGCAATTGACCACTAGGAACCTCAAACTTCAAAGAGGAATGGATGTTCAAACAAACATATCTCTACAAATATGTTAGTTGGGTCTCTCCTACAACACCCTGCGGTAGTTTAGGGAACAGGGGAAAATTCTCCCCCCTCCTAGACAACCCAATGATGAAAGAAACATCCTCCTCCATGGGATGATGCCATAGATCGAGACCGACCTTGAACCCCTGTAGCCTATGATCCCAATGATAGATCAAGTATTGTAACAACAAAGAGTTCCCATGAGGGATGTACCCTCCTTATAAAAATCGAGGAGGCCAACATCCATCAGAAGGGCATGTGAATACTATGAAATAGGGCAAGGGAACAATTCCCTCTCCTTGGCCTCCCACTCACGTACAAATGTGTGTCTTGACCTATCGTTGCTAATGTTCCTCCTCCTCTCATCATCGTTGTTTCTGATTCACATAAAAATATTGTTAGGCACATATATAGATAAAATAAATTGAAATTATAAAACACACACACATATAATAACTTGTATTTAAAAAAATATAAAAATAATTTTTTTTTTCAAAAAAATCTAAAGAAGTAATTGGTGCAGCTAAAACAGAACATATGCCCTACCTCTAGTGCTCTATATCAGACACACAACACTGTCATGTGGTGTTGATACTAACACGCACCGGTGCACCATGTTTCTTGTAGCACAACCACATATTTTAGCGATGTGTACCATAAAATGCACCACACCATTAATGTAACACCCCATTTCTAAACCCTTGACTATATGTAATTAATCATGTTAATGATTGCCATGCCATGGCATATGAACATTGTATTATATTATTGTTTAATTGGAAAATGTCAATCGACTGACTAATGGGTGAAGCATTAAAGTATCGATCATGATACCATGAGAGGGATTAGTGAGAGGGCATAGAAAGGGGATTCATGTGAAAAATATCCCAAGGCACCTTGATGAATGATGTGGAGGAAATAGCCAAAATTTTCTCTAACTTGTAGCTGAAGAAAATCAGTTAATGAGAATGGGTTGGTAGTTGAACAACTAACCACCCCCTAGAGAATACATGTATGGAGAATTGATGGAGGGGGACGATACTTCCACCTCATTTTCTGTAATTCCCGTTTCCTTCTGGCAAAAGAAAATAGAATAGGTTGAGAACCTTCTTGAGTAACGCATGTAGTAGTGATTGCACAAATGCAAGTAGTAGAGGAAAAAGGCTCGTGGGCAAGTAGTAGAATGGGGGATTATGAATGGTCACCCTAGAACAAAGAAGGTCGATATCCTGGGTTGGAGAAAAGAGTACTACGACTTGGTGCTGACTAGAAAGAAACCGACACAGATAAGGGGTAGTCGCCGAGGGACTGTATAGAAGATAAGGGGCTCCCTTGTGTAGAGGAAATCCAATTGGATAAGCACTTGATAAACCTACATAGGTCCCAAGCTTAGTGTGAAGAGGGAGACTTCGTCTATTGCCAATGGAGTGGAGGAGAGTAACCTCCCTGACTTATTATTGGACCTGTAGATTCGTCTATGAGAATTCCCCTGGTGGTATCATGGATTGGCACGGGGGTGGTTCATTGTAGAAAGAGAAAGTACAATATAGCCTATGGTTGGGAGGAAAAGCTTCCCCCCTCGATCAAGTTGGATGCTTTATTTCACTATTGAACATATAAGTATTTTCCCCTTGTAATGTTTCTTGAATGTAATGTAATGAATATGGATTGCATTATGTATGTGTAATGATTTAGAGATGAATGAATCCCTCCCTTACTTGTGTCATTTTTCAATGATTATTACCTCATGCGATGAATGCTAATTTATGTACTAAATGGAATGTGGAAAAATTAGCCTTAAAGGTTCAATAAAATTTATTGTATGTATGTGTATGAGAGGCCATAGTAAGTTGATAATCCATATGTCTTATGGGTTTGTTAAAATGGAAGAATTTGCAAGTTCAAAACCTTGGGTTGGGGTCCTTGGTCCAAAATCATCTTTGCGCTTAACCTACAGGTGAGAGAAACTCGAGTGGGTTGAGTTGAAACCCCTGCAGAAATATTTAGTGAAAGGTTGTGGGACCGTCAAGTCCCCAAATCTCCTTTTAAAACCTTTGAAGTGACTGTAAAAACCATGGAGGAACAACAACCATCAGATCGACGGGGAGAAGTAATCACAGTTGTCCAATCATCATTTTTGATATAGAGCTAGAGGCAGATCCCTCAGAGTATCAGACTATCAAATATTGGGGGAATCAATGGTGTAAACATAGGAAATCCTCGATACCTGATAGGCCGATACCCGATGGGAAAGGTTCCCTCGCAGGGTTCCACCCCTCACTGCTACATATATATAGAAAAACCGACACCATACTCTGACAATACGGATAAAATCGATCGCACTGTCATATTTTACTTATTTTTGTAATTTTTTCAAAAAATCTCAATGTTCATCGACTATTTGATGAAATGGTCTTTAGCGTCAGACATATGACAGTTACAAGTTACTTAGAGTCGGATATCCGACGGTTTAAAGGGTCAATTATCTTCTTACCAACTATTGATAAAGTCAATATTTCTATCTCTTAAGCAACATCTCTCTGGTCAACATACGTCAAAAGTCTGATGAAAAAGTGATATATAATTTAAAATTTTTGAAATATTAAAGATGTTCAACATTGTTGCTATACTAGCGACAGTTTGCAGATATTATAAGAGATGTTTTTAGGTCGAGGGAATACAATTTTTTGTATTTTGTTAATTGCATTAGAAATAGTTAAACGACATAGGTTGATTTTTTAAGATAATGATCATCATTGAAAATTTCGTAAGGCAAAATGTCACATAACATTCCTCGAGGAGGACAAGGATGAGACTTGAGATTTGCATTGGTCAAGGCTTTGGGTGATTGAAAATTTTATTGCCCTTGTAAAAAATGCAAGGGCTATAATAGAAGGAGACTTTTAATAAAAACAACTAAAAAACATTGTAGTGAGTATGGGCACCTTGAAGGCGGGCATGAATATCGTCCCTTGGTAAGTTATTCATTATATGTATTTATATTGTAGATTTTTTTGTAAACGTTTATATGTTAAACGTAAAAGAAAAATAATGTATTATTTTTTCTTTATGGATATATTCTACGTAAACATGAACAAATAGAGAGTAAGTTAAGAAGAGAAGAAGTATACATAAGATGTAGATTTTAATTAGGGTTTAGGGTATGGTTTAGTGGTTAAGGGGTTTAAGGTTTAGGGGTACAAGGTGTAAGGGGTATGCTTCTTCAAGTCATGGACATGGTATGAGGAGGAACTATAAATGTTTTAAGGCATAAAATACGCTTTTAGGACTCCCAAACCATGCACAGGGTCTAAAACCACTACATAGACCCTATAAATGAAATCTTTGGCCTATGTGTACTCATGATAATGGAACCATTACAAGGTTGTAATTAGTGGATTTTTTTTTTAAATTTGACCCTAAGCAGAGTGACCTATGAATGGGGCCAACATTGATTTTTTTATTTTTATTTTTATTTTTATTTTTATTTATTTATTTTTTCCAGTTTGTGCTTGTATGCACTTAAATTTGACATGGTTATAGTAGATGCATGAGTTGATGGTATGGGGGGGTTTCGAGACCCAAATTCGACTCACACAAAGAATTCGACAATCAAATGACAAAATTAATGAGAACAATAATGTTTCATGTGTGAAGTGTGAAATGCATTGGCCACATGGATATTAATGAGAACAACAATGTTTCAACATTACAAACTGCTCACAATAATCAAAATTTATGAGAACCTCAGTCAAACAAGGAAACCAAATATTTATCTTCACTAAAATGCATGTGCATATTTTATTTCATTAAAAAGTTTTATGCAAAAGGAATGAACAAGAATCCCTTTGCTATAAAATAAAAATAATTTTTTCCCAGTAGTATACTTCATTCTTCATATTTTGCATGCTTTTTTCCTCATTTCTAAGCCCAAAATGCAACTACTGTTTGGATATTACACTTCTACAAGCTCATGGATTTCAAATTATCTAAAGAAATAGGCATTGAGCTATGAAATTATTTGTGGGTAGTAAGCTCTGCGAGGTAGGTGGTATAAATCCCATTTATTATTCTTTGCAATTAATGTTTATTGCCGAATTTTGGTTTATATTTATTTACATTTTTTTTTTTAAATATCTCATTGCAGTTGTTAGAAATGGTTGCCAAAATATGAAACCTATAAATTCATAAGGTAAACTCCCAAGGAAATGCCCCACCATCAATGGACTATAATGAAAAAGCCTAATAGAGTGATAACCAACCTAAGAATGTTGAGATATATATACCCACTTGGATGCTTAATTGCCCAAATTTGAGATGAAATAATTGATATAATTACTTAAGCAAATGAGGTATTATCAATATTACCTCTTATAGAGAGAATATTTATCCTAAATGTATAGATGGTTTGGATAAAATTGCAAGAAAAGTACTAAAGAGTAGAAAACTAGAGGACATATTTTCCCTTTTCATAGATCCTCATATAGGTTAAATGTCAAACACTATCAGATCACCTCATATATCTATCAAATGGTGCACTTATCAACAATTTATTGATGATTTGATAGATAGGTAATACATGGTTTTTAATGTGTGACCTCATAACAATAGGGAAATCACATTACATTTCTCGAGGAAATTGTATGCAGAGTTGTTTTGGGGAAACTTGTTAACTATTTTCATCACTTAGAATTCCACGACACTTGTTTGGATATTCCACACAACTGACCCAAAGCTAGGCACCAAGATGAAAAATACCTAATCCCTTGACCTTGTTGGAATTCCCACTTCTAGAGGAGTTGCTTCTATAAACACAAGAAGAATTGCTCCAGTTTTTACACATTATTTTGGTCACCCCTGTGATCAACTGACGATATGTGTATGGCTTATTCCTCTATTCCCTGAAGCTATTGAAGAAATAGGACTTTCTCCCTGAGAAATAGAATCATCTCTCCTTTATTAGAAATCCTATCAAAGAAGATCGTCGTACCTTGCCAAATGATAAGGGTGCGACGATCCCTGATAATCACATGCTGCACCACAGTGGATTGCGACGTCGTCGCAGGCTGCTTGTGTTTAGGGTGCAACGATGCTCACGCAAAGGAAAAAGGTGAAATTCTCGAAGGTTCTAGAATGGAATTTTCGGAAGGATGATGTGGCCTCCGATCGGTTTGGATCTCACTCGCTTCTCTGATTTAGTGGGATTATCCTAATCTCTTCATCCATCTCTCTTCAATCTATATAAAGAGGGCTATCTCACAGGAAAGGCTAGGCTGGCTTATGTATGAAGAATTCTGCTGAAGATTGTACTTGTGATAGCTTTGTTTTAACTTTTCAAGTCAGGTTGTGAATACTCTTCATTAGAAGCATTGGAGCAAAGGTGTGTGTGTGTTTAATCAAAGGGCCATTAGAAGGGACCTTGCAACATCAAGGCATGGTTTGTATTCTCCACTTCCATCAATATAATGCAGTGATACATTTATTCCCTATAAAAGTGTCAATTTTTATTGTATAATTCCTTGATATTATGCATAGGTTTCATTGGAATATATATATTGTTGTTCTCTCCCTTTGTTGGTTTGTGCTTCTTAACAGGTTCAACATCCCACAAACCCAAAGATGGACCAAGGACGATACTAGCGAGGATCAAACGACGTTTAAATGGTATGTCATTTGTCCCTCTTTGAACTAGTTTACATTACAATGAAATCTAAGGAGAGGCTTGTATTCTGCTATGTTTTGTTCTAATTTCTTGTTGAAGTTATGGAGATTAGCTTGTGTCAGCACTTACCGATTTGTCCGATAACAAAATTGGAGACCATATTGGGGAACATCCTCTTTTGGTATTTGTTTCCTTTTTTTCTTTTGGCTTGCCTGGTTTTGGTTGATTTTTCATTCTCTGAGTCATTGGGTGATCCATGTTGACTCCCTGGTCCTGAAAGTTCATTGACAAACCCTGTCCTTTGTTCATTTTTTCTTCACTTTCAGTGATCGTTGCAACCTGCTGTGAAAACCAGGGTGAAAACGTTGCACTGTGTATTTCTCACTGCCTGTGACGATCCTTGATCGTCACACTATGCCCTTCTACAGACTACGACAATTCTTGAATAATTTTTTTGGAGTGACAGTCATTTTTTTCCTCTTTGCCCAAATTTTTGATTATTTCTTGGGATGAATTTTTGGTCTTGTTAGGTGATTATTCATAGCTTGGTTTGCATCTTTTATTTGAATTTGATCGTTTCTCAAGTGTTGAGAGTTTTTTTCATAAGCTTTATAATTGTATCTTTAACTTCTTGCTGCAAGGGTATAATCTCTAGGATTTATCCTCGAGTGCTTGCCAGATAAGTTGTTATTGGTATTTTTTGAGTTTTGGATTGTTTTTGATTTGAAAACTATTTTTTATTGCATTAGACAAATAAGTTTTCTTACTTTTACATTTTTGGTTGCATTATGAGTTAAGTTTGGGAAATTGCGCCATGAGTGCATTCATCTTCTTGGATAACTTTTTCTTTTTGATTTAGATCTTTGTTTTTATTTAAAAAGAAAAAGAATTGAAGTTTGTTTTTCTATTTGTAGTGTTTACAAGAAATTTTTGCATTCAAGTGTTTGTTTGAAAAGAGAAAATTGGAAAATTTGATAGCTTTGATTGTTTGACATCAAGATCATTCAAAATTGAAGAAATTGTGTTTTGCAACTTGTTGTATTATGGAAAAAGAAAACTTTCTCCCTTATGTAATTAGAGTTCATTGAACAAAAAGATTGCATCTCATCTCTCTTTGCATATTGTTGAGTCAAGGTCAAACACTTCATCAGTTTCATCTCCGCTTCCTTTTTTAGTTAAGCAACAACCATTAAAATTCAGTGTAATTTTAAAAATCTATCTAGTAACTTTTATTTTCTAGAACTCTTATACACCAATATTAGCTATGGATAGAGCTTTGGAATAGGTTGTTAGGAATACTCTCCAAAGCATCAAAACACACAATAGTATCTTGTGATAGGGAGAGTCAAATCCACTTTCTTCATTTTGTCATGGGAAGCCCTTCTAACACAACGGTCAATCACAAGGTCGCATTAGGGCTGACATAGTTACTCACCCTACTTTGTTGGTCTTAATGTAGTGATTGAATGTATTATTGGGGGTCACTTGAGAAGAAAATCATGTGCGGACCTTCTTGAAGAGATTTTGGACTTAGATACCCTACCCTTGCACCTATATCAGTTTGTCGACTGCTTACCCATGAATCATTGTCGTAATTGGTAACCTTAGTAGCCTATCTCTTTAGAGTCTTCACACGAGGTGACTGTGGAGGGGAAAGTCTTCACGGTACCTAGAATCAACGTTGGCTAAACTCACTCGGGCTCCTTGGAGGGTATACCCACCATTATGTGTGGGATCTTGCACCATGGCATAAGTTTGTTAAGCAGGCCGTCAACGTAACTTTTCCACCCGCTTTATCCCAACCCCTTCTTGTCTTGATCTCATGACATTGGATTTCATCACCAACTAGTGATTTCAAAATAAGAAGGTTTGTTTATCTGCTTTGTATCTAGATTTTATTAGTGAAGTGTTGTTTGTTTCTCTAGTTGGCCATAGATCTCTTTTATTATTTTTTGGGTGTGGCCAACATCGGTCCTCGCCGTTCACGTAGGATGCAGGGGTTGCCTCCAGAAGAACCGGAATAATGTGCCCCCTTGCTTCCTAATTCACCAGAGGGTCCTTCTCCTGAAGGAGTAGTCAATAACGACGTATCCTCTGAGATCAGGAGTTCTACTCTATTGGTTGAATCATCACTCCCTGTAAATCTGTTATTGAATGTTATACAAGATCCAATTTTGCTCCGAATAAACTCTTCGGGAGACGTTGTTGCTGAAGACTATACTAGAATACCTTCAGGACCTTTTGTAGAGTCTGGTGTGGATGATCTGCCATTTCACAATGAATCATTTAGAAATCTGGTTCATAGTTATGGAATTTTTAATCCTAGTCTAGTCCCCGTCCGTTATTTTTGGAGGACTTCCTCAGGACACAATATTTTTGATAAACTAGGTATGAGTCCAAACCAACCTACATCATCACACACACCTGTTACTTCTACTGCTTATACATTACCTTTAGATCATTTTATTGGCATGAGAAGTAATGTTGTTATGGATTCAGACCCGTTGTTGGTTGGTACACATACAGTCCTTCCTCTCCAGCTCATCAACTCTACCACGGTCCCATAAGTTACACCTGTTTCTATCAGAGGTACGGTAGTAACTCAATCTCCTTTTGGAACTCCACTTTCTCTTAGATCAAATCCCGCACTTCCACCTGGGTATAATGCTCTTAATAGTTCTATTGATAATCCTACCCAGGGTCCATTCAGAGGACATAATATTTTTGTTCCACCAGGGTATAATGTTGCTAGCAGTTTTGTTCCCACACCTACCTAGGTTCTATCCAGAGGGCCTAACATTCCTCCACCACCTGGAGGATCTACTCATCCTGGCCCAAGTAGCTCCAATCCACTTGGAGGCACAAGTCATTCTGTTACCTCTAGTTTACAACTTTCTGTTGGAGGTCAACCTCATGTTGGGGGTCAAAACCTAGTTTACGGGATATATATACCTAGATTATTGTAATATCCCTCGGTCAAACCCAATTGTAAATGTAATATAAATGTACTTAAGCTGGTGAGCTATTTTGACCTCATTTTGTAATGCACGTCATGTGGCACAGTGCACGCATGAACTGCACAGTAAAATGATGTAATTTGCACATTCCAGGATACCACGCGCAATAACTAAGGTGCGTGTAGTATGGAGGACAACGAGCCTCGTGTATATGATATGTGTTATAGGCTAGTGATCCGGTTATTATAAGCTGGGATGCTTATGTTTTGGTATTAGGCCGGAACGCCTAGATATCAAAGGGCAATGCGCCTACTTTTTACATGACTCATGATTAATATAAAATACATCGCTGTGCGTAGACCGACCACGATAAAAGAGATGGGGGACTGAACTTCACCAGTTAGGGAAAGGGAGGGACAAAAGTCAAGGGAATATTATATCAATATTTCCCAAAGCATAATGGATAATTATTTTATCCTAAGTTCTAAAGTTGAGGACAAGTGGACCAAAGTAACTTCCGATATGACAAGTGTCAAGTTGGGGACATGCATTCATATTGTGGGGAAACTTAGCTCATTTGGTGACTTGGGAGGGAATACCTTACCAGCATCCCGACCATCATTCACACAAGGACTTCCATGAAGAGTTCACAGTGATTCTTCCACACTCAGTTATCCAGTCAATGATTCCATGACCATTTTCACTCATGCATTCTGTTATCCTTGAGACAACCATTTCATCATTCTGGGGCCTATTCCCATAGCCCTTTTCGGTTGGTGTACCTGATTAGCTTGGAGCGGGATTGAAGAAGCGGGTTGTCAGGCCCGTGAGCAATTTTATGAGCGAGAGAATTGTCGGGGATTGATTCCCAAAGGTGCTAAACTGCAGCTACAATGCTCTGAGACTTCCGGTTCGGCCTGTTGCTGAAGCCCTGGAAGGGAAGTGGGGTAGCTGAGGAACTGTTGAGAAGAGAAGGGGCACACTTCCTTGGGTGGGATAGGCATGTGGGGAATGAGAGGCTGTAGGCTGTTAGTTGAGTGAGCACCTGAGACAGAGTCTTTCCTGTTGCCCATGAGCCTTAGCCTGGATAGGAAACCTTTTTCCTGGGTGGAGTTCAGTCCCAGCTCGGGGGTGACTCACTATTGAGAGTGATGAACATTGTAGTCTATGGCTGGGAGGTTCGTGGATGGTCTGTATGTAGTTGGTGACATTCTTTCTAAGATAAGTACCAATTGTATGATAAAATGATATGCTGGTTTGTTATTTACATGCCTATGTTACGGTTTATCATATATGTGATTATAATTGCCTGTATGTTTATGGGTAATTCTCTGTAGATGCTGCATATCTGTAGTTACTGTTATTTCAATATAAAATTCATATGTTACTGAAAGTAATTGTTTGTTTATGTTTATATGTAAAGCTTCCACAAGAGTGCTGTATGTATATGTTTTAGATGCATGCAGTTTAAAAAGTAAATTTATGTGGCATAGCTCAGTTGACTACTGGGTATGTTACCGTATGTTCCGTAGTAAGGGAACAAAAAAGTTCCTTAGAGTAGCATGGTCCGGCCTTTAAAGGCTGGGAATGTTACCAACTTGTGTCAGAGCATAAGAGGTTGCTCTGGAGTGGCAAACCCTCGCTTGCGGGTGGCCGGGGGAACGTTACAGATTGGTATCATAGCTTCAATTCAACATTGAGCTTGGATGGGCTAGAGGGGTTCAGTTGAAGTGAATATTCATAGAAGAGTAACTTTGAGGTGACAAAAAATTGGAGTCATGGAGTATCCATGAAAAAGGTTGGCGTGCTGGCGTGCGCGGTAAATTTTGGCACCGCACGGAAAAACGTTGGCGTGCCAGTGGGCGCAGTAAATTTTGGCACCACGTGGAAGATCATTACGTGCGGATGCACGTGATGAATTTAGCCTTGCACGGTGAGCACACACATAGTAATGTGCACATGGGGTGCGCAAGTATTGCTTAATGCAGAGGAGTTTTGTTGGTACGCACATAAGTATGAGTATAAGTTGTTTCACGATGGTGTATTCAGTAGTGTGCAAAGATAATTGGGTGCTATGGAATATGTTAAACTTGACATGGTGCATGCATAGGAAGAAATGCATGTGGAATATTGGTGCGCGGTACCAAAACTGTGCGCAGTGGATGTTGACGCACAACGCAAGAGTAGTGCGCGTAGGTTGTCAGTGTGACGAAGAAGAAATGCACAATAGATTTAGGTGCACGGAAAAGCGTTTTACCTTGTGATATCGCTATGCACAATAAATATAAATAAACAGGTTAAATTTTAGTGTATGCGAAGTTGCTTGGAAGGCTATGAGTCTGAGTTTAAATTACATAATAATAAAAGAAAAAGAAACACACAACCGCATTGAAGCATTAATTAAAAAGAATTCCAAGTTTTATTTTCCTCCAATTTAGACAGATGAAAATAAAATATAAGATTACAAGAAAAAGTTATTATAAAAGAAAACAAGATTCATAACATCACCAGATAGAAATTGTAATAAAACAGTCTAAAATCTGTTTACGTATTTATATAGTCGTATTAATCACAAAATTACAAAAGGGGGATGACAACAGTTAGCCTGTTGTGAAAAGGGTTGTTCAAAGAACATGCCTATCATCTCTGGTACTCTTTACCTCCGCTACCGGCTGTTCAAAATTCCTTGAGACATGATTATTTTAGTTGAAGACTTACTTCAGCTTAGAAATATCTGCCTTTAAGGAAGAATCTAACTAGACCAGTTGATTCTCTCCAACACTTTCGGCTGCTTCAGCTGTAGATTCCTCCTTCTTATGCTGCTTGCTCCTTTTCTTCTTAGTGGATGACCTGTTGATGACTAAATATTTTATAGTGGGATTCAACTTGACTTCCAACTGCGAGTCTGTAGCTGGCTCTGTATGAAACTTAGTTGCTAGAATGTGCACGAGGATCCTTTCCTTCTTATTCGCAAGAAATCCTAGCATGTTGCTCGAATAACCAGTCTCAGTCAATTTAGCCTTGTCCATGTATCTCAAGTTGTGTATACTGAAAGGTGTTTTTTTACAGAGAGCATAAAGTTGAGTAGTTTGGAGATTACTTTGGTTATGGATATGCAAATATCTTCATACTTAGGGGAGTGGTAATTATAGAATTCCATTTATGAAGCGCAGATGGATTACATACAAGAGCGTTGGGTTGCCATGCTCGACCAATCCATTTTGAATGATTAACTTTTGAGTTCATTACATGGCAGATTTCAGTTGACATCACATGGCTGTGAAGTACCAAATGAGTGAAGCAGGGTGATCTGACTAAGCCGTTGCCCGCTCCACGATTGGTGGATTTGACATGTTGAGACACGTGATACCGCGTCTTGGTGAAAGTGGTTTCGACAAACCACCTTCTTGCACAAGTGTATCTCGGAAGGCACTACGCGTCTGTGTTTTCGAGACTTAGTTCTTATCTAGAATTGTCGTGGTGAACACCAGGAAACCAGGAGTGATAATTCTGATGTGTATATTGAATCAAAATGGTGCATATTCCCATGAATTGCTGAATTGTTAGTCTGATAAGTTTCGAGGGCTACACGTTTTGTAGAATTAACAACAACTCGATCAGATAAGACCAGTGCAGAGTCCATAGGAATGGAAGAAGCACAGGGGAATTATAATCAGCAAGATGAGAGCAAAAGGGTGGATGTCCATTTGGGCATGGAAGGAACGAATTCCAATAGACATGGAGAAGAAAGGAATGAACATATAAATATGGCTGAGACCATTAAGAATTTCCAGAAGGATGTCCAAAGCCATCAAGCTGATAATGAAAGGCTTATGAAAGCCAAAGAGTAGCAGGATGACTTCAACATGAAGCTATTGGAGGGTTTGAACAGAATAGAAAAGAAATTGGTTAAGGAGAGTGGCTCAAGTGAATCTGGGAGTCACAAACCTTCAGAGGAGAAAAGAAAAGAAAAAGGTGCTAGTAGACATTACCATCATTCCCAAAGGCATTCCAATAAGAGAGCAGGCAATAGCCCTATTCTATCCCCTATGAGAAGGTATAAGAGATCTGGGGTGGATGAGCTGCGAGGAGAAATGAACAAAATCAAACCTCCTACATTTGATGGTGAGCACAAGAAGGATGAAGATGCAAAAACATGGTTACTAGGCATGAGGAAGTATTTTCAATTGCATAATTATTCTTCTCATGCAGAAGATAGAATCACTATCTATCAACTCAAAGGAAAATCCTCCATGTGGTGGGATCAACTTGTGCAGGTACAACACATTGTAGAGAAAAGTGTTACTTGGAAGGAATTCCAGAAGTATTTTGAGAAGAAATACTTGACTAAGAGATACCATGACAAGAAAATGAAAGATTTCTTTGAACTAAAGCTTGGAAGTATGACCATAGATGAATATGAGAGAAGGTTTCTAGAACTGTTGAAGTATGTCTCTTTCATCAAGGATGAGATAGTCAAAATTCAAAGGTATTTAAGTGGATTGCCATTATTCATCAGTGACAAGATACAGTATGATGATCCCAAGACATTAGAAGAGACCATAAGGAGAGCTAAATGCTTATATGATCAGCAGAAAGTAAGGCCAACTTTCCAAAAGGCTTGGGAAGACAATAAGAAATTCAAGAAGGATCAGAGGAAGAAGGGAGCTAAGCCACCATTCTTCAGAAATAATCCACAAGGACAACAAATGCCTAAAGAGCCTAGAACGATTGACACATGGAGTCAAGGGCCAAGACAACCAGCTATGCAATGTTGGGGTTGTAAAGGGGACCATAGGTTCAGAGATTGTCCTCACAGAGGTGAAAAAGGTAGGGCTGTTCACAATGTACAGTGAGATGAAACAATGGAGGACATGGGCAGATATGTGCCAAGGATTTATGCAGCTCTGGACAACAAGCAAGCAGAGTATCAGTCCCACATGATTGAAGTGAAAGGTATGATCAACAACCAAACCCTTGCTGCTTTAATTGATTCAGGAGCTAGTCATAGTTATATAGACCCTAAGATGGTGGAAAGTTTGCAATTACCAAGAAGCAAGCATGGGAAATCCTGGTTGGTAAAACTAGCTACAGGAGCCAGAAGAAAATTTAATGAGATGGTTAAGTCATGCCTCATAGACATGAATGGATTGAACACCAAGGCATATTTAAACATCTTGCCTTTAGGTTCATATGACTATCTAATTGGGATGGATTGGTTGGACCAACATTACACTCTCTTAGACTGTCAAAACAAAGCATTTACTTGCCTGGATGAGGAAGGGAAACTAAGGAAGATATATGGAATTCCCAAGGTAGTAACCATTAGATAAATTTCAGCATTGTAGCTGAAGAAATGTTACAGAAAAGGATGTCAAATAATTGCAGCTCATTTTGTAGAGATACCTAGAGATAAGGTGACAAATTTGGGAGATTATGCAGTCCTGAAAGATTTTGAAGATGTGTTCAAGGAGGTACCAAGACTACCCCCAGGGAGAGACATTGATTTCTCTATAAATTTGATGCCTGGAGCAGTGCCGGTATCAAAGACTCCTTATAGAATGAGTACACCATAA
>JASDQU010817468.1:12869-53175 GCA_032191745.1 Picea mariana
TCTTAGATAAGACGAATCATTTGTGAAGCTTGCAGTGTTGTAAGAAAGAACGTGAGGATGAGTTGAAGTCAACCATCGCAACACTTTCCAAGGACATCATCTAGGAGACATAGTTTGAGTCACCTTGTTGCCAACAAAGTTGCGAAAAGGTTGAGGCATATCGGTTGGATGACTCACTTTCAACAAAAACTCCAAGTGTTGAAACAGAGAAGTGCGTGGAGGCACTCACTCAACCAAACTTGGAATCAAATGCAGAAGAAGTGGGAAAGGAGGATTGTGACCACATAGCCATTGTGAACTTTTGTAGGAAATCCATGGGGACATATGACTTTCAACTGAGGGTAGAATGACTTGAGGAGTTGGGATGCAAACCAAAGGAAGTCAAGTTCATGTTGAGATACTTGTGCATGGAGAACAAGTCATACACTATGTACGCCAATAACCTTGGTGGTGGCTATTGAGTACACTCCATTTACACTATGTATGCCAATAACCTTGGTGGCGGCTATTATTGGGTACACTCCATTTACTATGAATATAGAGAGTTGGCACACTGCTGGGAACTAGGAAACATCACCTTGGTCACCTTGCAAAGAGGTGCCATCGTAGACTTGGAAGTATGTATTGTCACGAAGAAGTTAGTGTGGTGTGGGGTGCCTTGGAAGAGAGTGTCGAAGCAAATTCATCTTAGTGACTTGGTGGGAGAGCATCATGATGATTCGTCAATTTCGATTCATGACATGAATTGGTTTGGGATGCAAGCACTTAAGACAAGTAGATAGGTAGTGTGTGGGTCAAGATATTTGTTGTGGTGGTAAGAAGGACTCATGGGAGAGATGACCTCACCTTGGCATGACGAAGACAATAGATTGGCATCATGGGTTCGTGAGGAGACTTGGCAGTGAATGGAAAGTTGCAACAGTTTTCCTTTTTCTTTGAGGTTGGACGAGTGATGGCAATGCATATGGAAAGACTATGTTTGGGCATGAGGAAGTACATTCTCATGAATTCGGCATGACGATTGGACTAGCTACCAAATCATTCCAAGGCATGAAGGACATCAATGTGTAGAAGCATGGATGAGGTAGTTGTAGTATGATCACAGTAGTAGGTCATGCAAGAGTTCAACACTTTGGAGAATTTTTTAGGGGAAGGAGGAAGAAACAACTAGTTATAGTTGGCAATGATAATATCAGTAGAACCATACCACAACAGGGCAACAACATCACAATGCAATAGAGTTGGCTGGATTTCATCCTTAGAGTTGGGTGAATCGATCGTAATGACTCAGGAAGCGGATCGTGCGGAGTTGGGCATAATGCAGTTGTGTTGGTTTGTGGAAATTTGGGGTTTCCACTTCACAAGGAAACTTGGGGTTTCCATTTCACAAGAAACTTGGGGTTTCCACTTTGTAGAAAACTTGGGTTTTCCACGGGACTTAGTCACGACTGAGGCACAAGTTTGGGTAGAGATAAGAAATAGTATATTTTAAGGATGTTACCAAGGACGACAACCACTTTAGGTGAGGGAGGATGTAGAGCTTTTGGTAAGGAGGGTGCGTGGTACCTCCACCAGACCAACATAGATGAAGGTGAAACATGGACTTTGGGGTTGCTAAGACAAAGAAGGGCATGGCCTAAGGTTCATGTAAAGAGCACATCAATGAGTCTTGGGGCATCCCATGGGCATGATGTACCTAAGAAGATCTGTGCCCATGACTTGTAGAGCACGCCATGAGGATGAGATGAGCAACATGGACTCAAGTTGCACAAGAGCACACAAGGGGCTAACTTGGGAAAGTCCATAAGAAACTGGACTCATCTGCTTAAGCAACATGGGGCGCGATGGTGGGTGGATATGACCCCTCCACATGCCTTGTGCTGAGGTGGAATCGACGAGCATGAAAGGGCACGATAGTGTAGAGAGCACACAGACAGTCTGGGCGCGATGGTGGGTCGATATGACACACATGGAAATAGTGGAAGGCAAGATCACAGGCCAGTACATTGGATAGTAAAACGTGTTTGCTGGAACGAATCACTTGCACCGTTGAAACTCCAGAATTTTGTGGTTGTCGTTGGAATGCAGGTGTTCACCTTTTTCACAACGTATTTTCATTATGTGTGACCACAGATTTATAGACTGTCGTACTCTATTGTATTTATTTGCACTGTTGTTTTTTTGTTAACTTTAGTCTTTTGTTTGTTATGCAAATTTTGTCTCACTGGCATTTAATATATAAATGAAATAAAATGTTGAACGCCAACACACTGCATTTAATGTGAATCAAATCAGTCTCTACACATTTACTCATACTGTTTAAAAAATATTGTAAACTAAATACACTTTCAGTTGGAAAAGCGAAAAGATAAAATGAACCTTTATTACAAAGATATTAACCAATGATTTTATTTAACTTTGAGGGGGTAAAAAGGACCATCCTTAATCATCAAATAAACTTGCCATAAAGGACTTATGGCATAAATATAGGTATAATTATATTTTATAAAAAAAAATACAAAATTCTGAACATAAACCTGTTACATCAAACTTCCAACACTTCTGACATTTAAAATTTTATAAAATTACAAAATTCTGAACAACATAAGACTGTTACATCAAACTTCAAACACTTATGACATTTAAAATTTGTCATTAGAAAAGAAACTTACCCTAAAAGATTTAGGACTTTAATGCGAATATAATTTTAATACTTTATTTTAAAAATACACAATTCCAAACATAGAATCGGTTACATCAAAATTCTATTGCCGGTAGAAAGCAGTTAGAGGCAAATAAAGTTTTTGATCAAGTTCGGATTAGAGAAATTGTTACAAAATATATTTTATATTTATATAAACAAAATATTAAAATAATTTAAAAGCATAATTTATATTTTATTGCGATTGCAGATTCCGTCCATCAAACGGATATGGAGCAACAGAAGTAAACGATTTCAATTTAGCAAATCAAATAAGTACCAAATCATAGAAGAGAATTATACACTTAAAGTTAAAAGATGGATTAAGAAATTCAGACGATGCAGCAGGCGTTGGGGTTCTCGTCGCTCAAGTAATCAGTGTAGTCGCTGCAGTGATAACAGCTTGTTGGAAGAATGACATAAGTGAGATTCTGTTGCGACGCCTCCTGCTTGTTGGCAGGCTTGTCCTCTGGCGGCTTTTTGTCACCAGGCTTTTTCTCCGGTTCTTTAGAAGGTCCGACACTCACCAATTCAGCGAATCCTAATTTTCTGAGACTAGTCGTAAGGAACACGGGATCTGCATCTCCAATTACAGTAATCTTCTGATCCGCATCCTCAACGGCTGTGGCTATACACCATGCAGCAGCCCAATCATTGGGAGGCTGCTGCAATGTATATGTGATGGATGTGAGACCAAATACATTGCAGCAGCCTCCCAATGATTGGGCTGCTGCATGGTGGATAGCCACAGCCCAGCTACAGAGACAACGCCTGCAATGGATCCACGGACCTGCTAAAATTTAGTACAAATTACTGCAACCTTGAAAGCCGGATTACCTAACTCCAGTGTGTAATAAATAAACGGGGACTTTACCTTCAATCCCTGCAACTGTCTTCATGGCTCTCCGTTTGCATTTTTCGCAATTTAGCTGAACTTTCAACACGATTTTCTGCACAATCACGGGCATAATTCCCGTCAAATAACCGCTTAAAAAATAAAATAAGACATCAATAATTGCTGGCCTACCTGGGACATCTTTGGCAGCAACCCGAAGTAATAATCTTGGAGACCTTATGGATAAACCCCCTCTCTTTCTGGAATCCCCGCGGTCCAGAGGATTAAATAAATTAATCAGAGCCCTGGAAACGCGGTCTGGATGTTCACAAGTCCTTGATGTTCTGCGATTGCTGTGGTTAAGGGGACGAGGGATTTTATTTCCACGGCCTCCATGAGAAACGTGTCGACCTGTTAACATGAGTCGGCAATGCTCGGAAGCGCTCTAAGTTCGAGGAAGGCGGAGGGAAAGAACAAAACAATTTCAGTGAAATTCATTTTGGAACTTTCTATGTTCGCGGAAATAGGTAGAGCGTCCTATTTCCACGAAGGACACAAAATCTGGTATTCCAACGTTGCTGTTGATCAGACACATTAACTGTAGAGCCCACTACAGTTAACCGCTAGCACATGCATCAATATGTGGAGATTTGCACTTCAAGCTAAAGATTAGTAGAGTCTTTTTTGTCTCGTAATTTGAAATTTTAAAAGGCTAGAAATCGTATAATTTAGATTGTGTAAACGTTTTAGAATTTGATAAATCGATTTGTGCACTAAAAATTGATAATTTGTTCAAGAGGTAAGATGTAGAGATTGAGTTCTTGCTCGATGGTAGAATCCATAGAAGCAAGTTTCCATAAAGCAARTGATGCAATATACAAAGWAGCACTCTTAGTGCATTTTATCATAGTAATGGGGCACGATCAAGTTGTTTATCTTTTCTAAACGCCTTACTAAAATGAAAAAGAATGAAGGAGAGTGCATCCATCATTCTCCCAAAGTTTGTTATTTTGTGTTTTGGCTTGAGAAAAATCCTAGCACAATTGAACTCTTGTGACCTCCATTGCTATGGTTGTGGTCATGGGTGGAGGAGGCTCTTGCAACTCCCCCTCCTACCCCCTCCTGAACTTGTGTGACCTCCATTGTTATGGTTGTGGTCATGGGTGGAGGAGGCTCTTGCAACTCCCCCTCCCATCCCCTCTTAATGAAGGTTGGGAAAATATGTTGTAGTGAAGAAGCCCATCGCACCTCCCCAACCCCGCCATGTTTTGTTTGAAAGATAGATAAGATTCCCATTGTTAAGCTATCTCCATAGACATTGGCAATGAAAGCACTTTCCTTATCGTAATTAACATTGGTAGGTCAATTTACAAGTATCTAGCCCTTCCCTCATGCCATGGGTTAATGTTCATAGAAAAAATGAATCCTTCTAATCAAGGGTACATTGTCTTTTTTATTTTTTTCGAAGAGTTTTTCACTCTTTTATTTGAACTAAAAGAGGATTATGATTTGATATGCACAAGTAACCATTACTTCATGGGGATGAGAGACATGTAATTAAACCACTAGGCGATAGATTTTGATCCAAAGGTTGATATCCCCTCTATGGCTCTAGTCTAGTTTCGCCTCCCCCGCCCGCCCTTAAACTGTTTGAATGACCAATCCATAGAATCAATTGAAAATACCGTGGGGAAGTACATAATTGGTAATTTTAAGCCCAAAGTTGGCATCTTTTCTTCTGTCCACATCTTGGTGAAAGTTGATTTAACAAAGGGCCTCCCAGAGGCCATTAATATCACATTATATGACTAGTCCACCTCCAATCCTTGAATTATGAGTAGCTACGTTTCAAATGCAACATTTTTCATGAATATGGAAACTGTACAAAGGAATACAAGAGAAAAATTGACCCTCCTTTGTGCTTCAAAACCATCGTCACTGTAGAAATTAAAGTAAGCAAAGAAGTCAGTATGATTGTCACCAAGACCTTGTCTACCTCTAAATTTCCTAATTTCTTTGTGGTCCTTTCTTTACAAGTGGATCCTAACCCAAGGCCCTCATCTCCACCTCCTAAGGGATATTTCTTCCATGAAAATTTCAACCCTCTAGAGAAATTTTCCCTACTGATTACTCCCCATTTCTTTGAATTCTTGTCAGATCTCCCCCTAAATCATTCCCTTGATCTGCTAATGGATTTATCTAATTTCTCTATAAATGCAACTTCAAGTCATTCCTTTCCTCTTCCAGAGTGGGGTCCTAACACAACAAAAGGTCTTCGATTTGCAACCTGAAGGAGAAGATGAAGAAGGTAAGTTGAAGAAGAAAATAGGGAGGAATATACACAAAGAAAAGAGAGAGGACATAACATATAGGGACAAGGCACTTGGGTCCCAAGTAACCTTCCAAAATTCCTTTCACAGTGTTATTAAAACCGCTAATCTTAATAAATGAAAATACTCTCTTAGAACTATAGAGGGTTTAGATCAAATAGAAAATGTAATCCAAAATGGACTTGAGATACTTAGAAAACCCAAGTATAATTACCCTATTGCATGAAATAAAAAATGGAGGAAAAGGAAGTTTGTTAGGCTCCTACCCTAACCCCCTTAAGTAGATTGATAGGTTGCTATGTATTGAGTCTATATGTAGTAAATAAGGCCCATGTAGTAGATATAGTGTGAAATAAATAATTGTATGAAGGCTTACTAGAAGGTTTTTCCTACTAGAAAGTTCCCAAGAGGTAGATAGAACTATATAAAAATGTAGAAGTAATGTAATAGGATTTCTTGTAAAGTATATTGTAATCAGAGCTTTTCTCATTTGGAGGTTCACCCCTTGAATAGACAAGTGAACATTTCTTTCATTAATAAAGGTATAACTATTTGTGGTATTTTGGTTCTTTTGTTGTTTATTGTCGTTATAAATTGTAATGTTTGCAACAAGTTATGGTATATTCTACTATTTATGGTATTAATCCTTTATTTTGATCATAAATAATAACACAAGTGGTATTAGAACACTTCCCAGAGCCAATATTTTAGAGAATTTCTTTTCAAGCTAGAGATGTATTTCGAGGTCTATAAATAACATAGTGATCTATTGTTCAACAGGTAAATTTATGGTAGGGGAAGAATATACACAAGAAATACAAGCAGTTTCACCTAGTTGGACACCCTTGTAACCCCTATTAGTACCCGTTCAAGTAGTACCACATCAAACAACATCTATGTATGGAATTTTACTTCCAATTACCCTAAGATATATTGGAAGACTGCTAGGTTACCTAAAACTATATTGTATAATCCTTTCGACTATCTTGTTTTTATAGTGCTCATAGAATAGAACTTGGGAATATTACTTTCTAGTACCTATGTAATCAAGTTGTATGGCTAAGGGTACAATCGAGCCTCCTTAGTTGGTTCACTAAAAAATTGGGTTGAGCATTACTATTGGACCCTGCACATATATTAGAGAGATATAGAACCTAACACTCACTTTCCCTTAGTAACTTGGAAACCATGTCCACTACTACTAGTCCATGAAGGTCCTACATAAATTATAGGATTCAGAATTTAGGAAATTTTCCAACACAATAATATTCAAGTGGGAGTACAACTCCCACACGAGTAGTAGGGAAAAAAAATATTGGGTCCTACTTGCACCCTTATTTGAGACCTATCTCAATAGAATCCTTATGTCAATCTAATCGTCATGGTACGACTCTCTAGTAAGTATTTTGGTGGACCTATTTACTTTTCTACCATGTAACTATCTCAACATATCTAGCACATAATGATGGTATCCTTGGTGCCATTCTCCAATAACATTTTTCTTGTGGACCCACATTTCTATATATAACACTTGAGGCATAGATATATCCACCAAAGTCTCTTATTTCAAAACTCTATGTTATGATTTGCAAAACAAGATAGACCACAACCACTCCTATGCCAAGAAACATCTTGATTCCATCCATGAAAAACTATCCAACCTATAGCCATTTCCTGACCAAATGTTTAAACTCACGGTGATGAAAACTTAGATAATTGCTTCGCAATCTATGGGTCACCAATGAATGGAATAGTCATCCCAAAAGGAAGAGGTTGAATCATCCATTTCCACTTGGAATCACAATACCCCACTTGTTCATTATATGATGATTCAAATGTGGCACTGACTTCCTAAAGTGGATATCAACAAATTTGATGGATCCAACCCCATAGGTTGGGTCACTTAGATGGAACATTATTTTTATTTGCATGGCATTAAACATGACTGAATGAAACTTTGTAACACCCCATTTTTAATCACATAAATAATTGTAATAAATCATGATTAATGATGATTGTATCTTAGCATGGAACTATGATTACCATGCCATGGACATTGTAAATGTATTATTTCTTGATAAAATATGTAAAATGACTGATTGATGGGTGGAGCACAAGTACTAGCCATGATACTACGAGAGGGATTACTGAGGGGGCATAGAAGGGGGTTCGTCATGTTAAGAGACCCAAGCCTCCTTACTGAATTATTTATTTTGGGAATAATAAATTACTCCCATTGGTAGTTAAAAAACTAACCACTCACAATGAATGGAAGTAATGAGGGAGTGGCTAGGACAAATGAATACTATCAACCAAGGTACAAAAATAACACCTCATTTTCCTTGATTGACTCAAGTGTCCTCTCACACAAGAAAAGAGGGGAGATCGAGCTCCTTCTGGGAAAAGGAAGGAAGAAACCTATGGGAGGAAACAATGGAACATAAAAGAGAACATGGGAAGTATGGTATGCATGCACATAGATAGAGATCATGTAGAAGAGAATCAGATAAATATTGTATTGTATGGATGGTATAAAAAACAAACCTGGCCTGAGCTGAGAGGGTCATGAGCTTGATGTTTGCTAGATAGAAAACAATACTATAAGGGGAGGGTATTGAGGGATGGTGTTAGTCATGAAGGGAATTTCTTGTGCATAGGAAATCTAGCTAGGAAGGTATTTGATAAAATCGTGGTGGCCCTGGGAGTGGTGGGTATAAGGGTTTTTCAATCAATGGATATTGTGAAGGAGAGTGGTCTTCACACATTGAATTGCTCTGAGAGTCTGAGTAGTCCCCTTTTGGTATCATGCCCTGACATGGGGGTGGCCATACTGTTGAGAAGATTAGTGCATCTGAGCCTATGGTTGGGTGGAAAATTTCTCACCCTTAGTCAGTTTGGTAGGCTACAGACCTTAAACAAATAAGTGTTCACTTATGCTTTATGCATTTAAATATTTGAATGAATTGTATGTGTCTTGGATTTATGAGCTTCATGAATGAATGCATACATATGTGAATTGTCCTGAATATTGAGTACATTCCATATAAAAAATTTATCTATTGAATGTATGCATAATTAATTTGGGTTTTTGGTATTAAAATCTCCATGGGTGGTATGAATTGGTTAGCGTGTGTAGAAAATGGAAGGTTTGTAAGATACATAACATGGTTTACTGGGATAAATTTAGAGGAATGTGAGTGGTTTGGATTCCCTATTCCTCTCAAAATCCTTGACATGGAATACTAAGAGAGAGAGAACCAAATATGGATTGTTAATAGGTTGCAGATTCCCATGCAGACCTTATTGGGAAAATTGGATTTGGAAGTGGAATCATGAACTAGCGGAACCGTGAGGATAGTGACATCATGATGATGTGGAGTCGGATGTCACTGATGTGAAAGGAGTAACATGGACTACCATGATGGTAGTCTACCCATGGCAAGGCCCTTGTGGAAGGTTATAGTGGTGAACACCATAAGCCTAGGACAAAGGGGGAGGTCCCAAGTGGGACAGATATGTCAATATCACCTAGACCCATGTGGCAAAGTTCCCCCATGTGAGAAAGAGAAATGAAGTTGAGTGAATTTTCCCAAGTGTCGAGATAATATTGACTTTGCTTTGGGAAACAAAAGACGATCTCGACTGTCTATCTTAGATCGACGATCAAGAGGTTCAATTTTGGGATTAAGGTCACAAGAGTAGGCTCATAGGATGAATCTCATAGGGGTAGGCTTGCGGGAAGAGGCTCACGGGAAGAAGCTCGTGGAAATAGAATCTATAGGAATAGTTTGCAAGGATTAAGTCTAATGGTCTATGGGTCGTAGGCTATGGGGAAGCCTCGAGGTGTGGTAATAGGTTTGAGCTTGAAGACATGAGGTCGCATGCCTTGCAGTATGTGGGAAAGACTGGGGCTCTCGACAATAAGATACCCCGATGGAATAGTTTTGCAAGTACTATCCCAAAAAGGACAAGAGCCATTGATCAAAGGAAGAACAGATATGGACCATCAAATTTGTCGATCCCAATGGATAGTTAAGATCATGCAGTTTGGAGAAGCCGTGATAATCTAGGCCTTTGATCGGTATGCTTTTCAATCATCCAATCTGTCAGACTAGCATGTTCTCTCGAGAGTGGAAGAATGCCATGTCAGCTTGCCGAGTCAACATGCCACATTGGCATGTTGATTCATATGACACATCAACAAACAGTGACACGAGTGTCCTGTCAACGATGTGATAGGTGGAGACTTGTCATTATGTACACAATGGTCAAGGCTAGACATGTCAAAGTATTCCATGTGGAAGAGGATATCTTTCCTATTGTGATAGAGTCGGGATAAGTAGGAGGAGTTATTGTTCAAGCAACTCCTAGTCCATAGAGAATATTGTACTATTGATTCTAATCATTCTGGACTGTTTGATATATCAGGAGGGCACATTGTTTCAGGCTACGACTTGCAGAAGGATTTGTGCATGTGTTAAGTGAGAGAGGTCAATGGCGAGAGACTGATTGCAGGGTTGCATGGAGGCAGGTTCGACAAGGTAAGTTTCTAGTGTTGTGGGTGATAGGATTCATTCAGTGAGATCTTGAAGCAGGAATGTTGTGAAATCTCGACAACATGAAAGCTTGAAAAACTTGTGGGAAGATTGTTCATGGGAAAAATTGTTCAGGATAGTTTCCAAAAGAATGAGCTTGATAGATCATGTCCAATAGCCTTGTGGGCTGCTGACTATAGATAAACTTTGTAGAAGGGTAATCTATGCTTTCCAATGGTGTGAACCCACAAAGGTGATCCCAATAGTGTTGTGGGCCTAGAATATCGAAGGCTTGTGATTGAAGGTATAGAGTAGGACACGTCATCTAGCTGGTGTGGAATATGTCCACGTGGATGCCAGTGGACCGGTGACGATGACTAGCAGATGTGGATAGGATGAAGTCATCATTTGGAAAGGGACAAGAATTTGTAAGGGGCATAACTTTGTGCATGGAGCTTGAGTTTGGAAAAAATTACAACCGTTGGAAAGCTTGTGAGGAGAATAATCCACCTTTTAGCTCAGACTTGAAGTTCATCGTTATGGTTGGAAGAATACGTTTAGAAGGAAAATAGGAAATTGGTATGCCCCACCAGCCTAAGGAAGGGTTAAGGTGTTGGGTGTGTGACAAAGTAGAATCAGAGCAAAGTTCAAACTCTAGGACTACATGGGCTAAAAAGTAGAACAATGGTTCAAACAATAAGCTTGACGGGCCAAAGGAAGGCCATAGGGACAAGCTCTATATAATCCTGGTTTGAGAATAGTTTATCCTATAAGGTTCAAGGAAAATCACAAAGGCATAATTTCTGGAATAGAGATTATGGCCTTAAGATTGGATGGCCTAAGAACCTAAAATTGAACATTGGTAACAACCCTAGGTGTTATATGAATTATAGAGAGTGGACATAATTTGTTTTTTGACAACTGTAATGTTGTCTATTAACATGGGTGGATAGAGCCTCTTGGAATTATGGTTGTTGTTTATATAAGTTTTAAGACCCTTATGACTGATTTCGTATGAATTAAGGAATTGAGTGACAAAAAATTTGATATGGTCTATCCATTTGATATGGTAATGGAGGAGGCATGTTGTTGGATATCCATTTGGGTAAATGGATTTTGTGACTAGAAGGGTTGTATGGGACCCAAAATTATGAAAGAGGTCACAGGCTTGGAAAACAAAGGTGAAAAGTTTCTACTAAGAGAATGGGATAGGACTGCAACATGCAGAAAAGTGCAGTTGAAACTCATAGAAAGGGGAAATACATGGTGTTGATTGATGAAGAACATGGCCAAGAAATGCAACCATGATAATGACATGGAAACTCTCAAATTACCTAATTATATTTGATTCTTCTTAGTTTTGAAAAGATTGTTGTATACAACCTTGTGAAGAAATAAATGTGGATTGTGAGGTGTTGAACTAGAGTGGGAAAGGATTACATGAACCTTTTCAAGACACCAATGGATCAGGTAACATCCAATGTTGAATGACATCCATACATGTATTTCCTGGTGTGTTCAAGTGATGAAAGGGAATCGAGGTAAGGATTACCTTAGTAAAATCTTGATGATTGAGAATGTCTGAGGTGTCAATCATTATAGATAGGAATTGGTACTTGTTATACACTAGGTAATGTTTTGATTACCTAAGTGATTCCTTAAATATGGAATGTTTTCTTTTATAGCAAGTGTTGAAGAGTTATCTCTTACTAGTTGTTTTCATATGAAGGAGAAAAACACATTCATGAGTGTGCCTTTGAGACTTGTCATATGAATGACTGTAAGATCTCATCAAGAAAGGATGATATTGAATTAAAATGAAAATGTGTGAGAATGACTTGAAAATGTGCAAGTGGTGCACATGCATGCTATATATATATATATATATATATATATATATATATATATATATATATGCATGCTTGAAGGCATGGTTTGAAGGAATTATAGGGATGACTAGTATGAATTCATGCATATTGAATAAGTGGATTATGAAGCAAGAATAGTGCTTTCTATGTTTTGGATAATTATAATAATTCATGGTTCACCTTCTATTAAAGGTCCTGATTTGTTTTGTTTTAATACTAGCTTGAAGAGGTTGGGTGCCATTCTTTAGAAAAGAGGGCCAATGCAAAATGTTGAAAGGAGCAAGTGCTCTATTGCTATTGACTTCCATGAGGAAGACACGGGGTATTCACTTAATGAACCTATGAAATAGCATATGCATTCATGGGATATTAAAGAATACCCCTAATTTCACTAGATATTGATAAATACCTCTCAAAATCCTTATGTTGAGCATCCCTCCCAATACATATTTCCAAGAAAAAAATACTTATTTTTACTAGATACCCATTTTTATACTGTCAATACCTATAAACCCTCTTATACCCTGCACCCCCCCAATACCTACAATATATTGAACTTATTTTTCAAAATTAAAAAACCTCATTAATGAATGAACATGATAAGATATTGGCCAACAAGGTGAACCCCCCTATCAAGGAAGAAGGCAACATGCTTATCATTATCCCTTTGAAATTTTCATGTGAATGATTGAGAACAATCATAAGATAGCTTGATTTTAAGTAAACAAATGTGCATATGTAAATTACAAAAGTGTGTCAGTTGCATACACTTACACTATGTTGATGCATATGGTTGAGTGCATGAAAGCACATTGTGAATGTAAAATGATCAAATATGTGCATGTAATAAATGTGTGGATATGATGGTTGATGCCATGATTTAAATATGACGGTTAAGTCACAAAAATAGCTCAACCATACTGAGAATTCTAGATTGAGCAGAGAAATTGGAAGGGAGAATCCCTTGAACCCATTTATTACTGATTTTTACATTTCTCTAAGACCGAGGAAACTAATATGTTGATATAACTTTGATTATGATTGTTTTGTGTAGGAAATATTGGAGTTGTTGAGGAAGATAATTTCCAATAATGGAAAATCTCGTACAAAGGACAAATACGAGAGGTTGCTAGTGAGGTAAAATCAGAAATGCTACTAGCATCCAGGGACGTATACAATTCTCCTACCAATGTAGCATGTAATTTGAAAGGAATTGGGTAAGAATTCATTCAGATATTCCTTATATTTTTTATGATATGTATATGGTTATGAATGACTACATTTGTGTCGGTAATACCTTGGTATTTTATTATTTGGGAAATAAAACCTGAACAAAAAAGGAGGGAACCTTTCGTAGGTGAGGATGGTTAGAACCCTTGCTTTGAATACATGAAAAGTTATGCCATGTTTGCATTGATTTAATGAATGAATTATGAATGAATGTGCTCATAAGTGGTACATATGTTAAAGGCATTAAGGGAATGCATGTTTGTATAAATGAAGATGTATAGGACTGCCCTTGTGGAAGGAAAATCTTCCAGTATCCAAAAAGAGTTATGGAATGGTAAAGGAGAGTGATGAAATATCCATGAGTGTTAGCACCTTGGCTACCAATAAAGAATGACTGAATTTAAGTGAAATTTTTTAATTTTCATATTATGAATGACAATGAGGCCACAATTAGATTAAGACATGAGACATACTCCTAATACGAGGAGGACTACCAACAAAGTTATCCATGTGGTGAAATGAGTGACTGAGTTTCCCACTCACCAGGGTGAGATACACGACACTAAAATGTGGTGTTCTGAAATCAATGCATGGATGCATTGTGTAAAATGTGACCATGAACATTGGCACATTGGTTTAACTGCATAAGACATTTGATTGCATTATGGAAATATTGTTGTGCTAGATAATGAATGTATGAGAAATGATATTTTTCATTCCATTTCATATTATTAATGGTTATAAGTAATTGAACTGCTAGAATGCACAAATTTAAGATCACTTTGTGAGCCATTAAAAATGTACAATGAGAAGTATAATGTGCATAGAATACTAACAAATTGTTTGGCTACATGAAGATTGAAAATTGCAGGAAAGATGATCTTGGATATGGAAGCAGTGTAAGTCCATAAGGAAGACTGATGTTTTTTGTTGCAAAAATCCAAACTATCATGAGAAAGGATATCATGTTTGTGAATTTGGTTCCTATATTGAACACATCTAAAAAATGATAAGTGGAATTTGAAATATGTGGGAAGAAGATTTGAAAATAGTTTTGATTGGAATTGTTATGAAAAAGTCTCATTGATACCATATGAATATATGATAAAAGTGAGATGACAAGTTTGTCCTAAAGGGACAGATGATGGATGTTGAACTGGAAATTATGGAAAGAGGCCAATGTGGTGACATGAGAACCTTGTATGCCATGATCGCCTGTCATATTGTTGTGTTGTGTTAGAGAAAGCCAGAGGGATGCCTTGAATACAAGAATTTGTGAGTATTTGAGCTCTTCCTGTGTGAGTAATCCTTGGTAGGAAAGATGGATCACCTAAGGGAATGTGCAATAGAGAAGGGGATACCTAAGCTTGGAAGGTGAGTAATTGCAAGGAAGATAACAAATTGAATAATTCATATTGTGTGTTGACTAGGATCATGGGAACAATAGGTATGCCCAAGGGAAACGATGAGTTGGAATCTAGCCATGGAAGCTGTATAAATGCATATATGTGAATGTACATATAATTATTGTGTTGAAATATACATTTCATTCATATTTATGAACAATAATGAAAAATTTATGCATAAGAATGGTTTTAATGCACATGTTGTTTGATGATTGATGTAGGCATGTTGTTGGAGTAGGAAATTTTGGGGTAAGGTTTGAGATACAGTGCAACAAACGAAGTAGAATGGAACAAGGAAGCAACACATGGTGGGAACAAAGGAAAATCAACATCATGGAATTGTGGATCAGTGCGTAAAGGAAGTTAGAATGTGGAAAAGTTGATTCCACTTAGAATTAGGGTTTTGGAGTATGATGTAAGGGTTTTAACCCATTTTTTAATATAAATAGAGGATGTGATCTAGATTTTATGAGAAGAATGAAATGAATACATATTATTAATAGGTGCTTAACACAAAATAACATAGATATAGTAAAAATGGTTTTTTATTCAATAAAGAAATAAGCTGGAAACTGTAAAATGCAGCGGAAACAAGCTTGCTGGAATGGTGGCAGCTTATCTCTGAGAAGAGATGTGACAGTTGCACTCATTCGCAAGAAGATGATTAAAATGAGGCTCTGAAGGCCTTTTTACAATAAACAATAATGCCAAAAAACCCTAGACATCCAAAAACCTAACCCTAGGAGATGAAGCGCCAAAAGTCACGTGGGCCCCGTTTGGGTAAGTCAGTACATCAACTTCCCAAGGTCGTAAATTTTGCATACAATCTCTGTTTTAGGCATATGATAGCCCATTGGAAAGATCTATCTGAGGACTACAACATTTGCACAAAATTTTTCAACTACAACATACCCAAAAAAATGTTGTTTAGGGCCTCAAAACGGCTTCGGAAGTTTAGGAGCCGAAAAACTGCTAAAAATAGTAAATTATCAAAATTTCTAGAAAGTTTTTTTGAGCCAGCTGGAAAAGGTGGGTGGCCACCGATATCCAACTAGATCAATCCTCCCTCCTTAGGAAGCAATGGTCTCCATTGTGTTGAGTTCCCCCATCAGATGAATAAATTTCTGCTGAATTTGGCCCCGGGTGAGCCACTTGCCTTGGTGCAGGAACTGCCCTACTTTGACGACTCGATAAGGATGTATCCTTTGTTGTCAAGTTCCCTTGATTTTTGTGTTCACAATATGATCATTGGATTCTTATTGTAAGCAGTCAGGGTTGATTTCTATTGGTGTCAGCTATTCTGCTACATCTGAGGTGTCCAATAATGGTGGGAAATGAGGCCGAAGGAGGTTCATGTTGAACACTGGGTGTAGGCCAAGCAAAGGAGGAATGTTGAGCTCAAAAGAATTATTCCCCACGGTGTTGGTGATAGTGTACGACCCATAGAAGAGTGGGAGAAGCTTCCGATGGGGTCCTGTAAGGCGTTCTTTCTGCAAGTGCAACCAAACTTTGTCACCGACCTGAAACTTATGTGGCACCCGATGTTGATCATGGCATTGTTTGTACTTGTAATTGGACTTTTGTAGGATATATTGAACCTGTTGATGGATGTGATGGATTCGCTCAATGAACTAAGTGGCTTTGTCCACTTCAGGTGGCGCAGGAGATGAGTTGTTTGAGGTGACCGCAAGGGGAAGTGCAACATCTATGGGACCCAATGGTTGGAATCCCAACCTCACCTGAAAGGGGTTGTGGCCAGTTGAATTATGTAGGGCTCAGTTGTAGCTATGATGGACATAGGTAAGTCTCTCATCCCATGTGTGGGGGTGCTTTGAATTATACATGTGAAGGATATGCACAATCATTTGATTTACAACCTTGGTTTGGCCATCTATCTGGGGGTGGAAGGTCGTGGACTTGGTGAGCTTGGTGTCCAACAATGACCAGAGGCTTGACCAGAATGTGCTAAGAAATTGACTATACCGATCTGGGACAATGGTTTATGGGATTCCAAAATGTATCCAGACTCATTCAAAGAAGAGATTGGCGGTGGTCTCTGCTATGATGCTCTTCTTGCAGGCAACCAGAATCGTCATCTTAGAAAAGAGATCAACAACCACAAAAGAATAGTCATTTCCCCGCTTTGTGGACGGGAGGCCTGACATGTAGTCCATTGAGATGGATTCCCATGGTTTGCCAGGAGTAGGAAGAGGGGTGTACAGGCCTTTTTTCTTAGTGGTTAGTTTGGCAATAATGCAAGTAGTGCAAGACTTGATATACTTGCTGACCTCTTGTCGAAGTTTCAACTAGTAGAAATGTTAATGTAGCATCGCCACTATCTTTTTGACACCGAAGTGTCCTGCCACCTAAATGTAGTGGGATTCCCAAATCATCTTCGCTTGCTCACTTGCTGGAACAAAGCTATGGATCAAACAACACAACAACCCATCCTGAAGATGGAAATTATTGACAACTGCATTTGTACCCAACATTTGGTAGGTGGTGGCGAAGTCAGGGTCTGTCTCATAGAATTGGGGCCATCCAGAGGGCTCATGGTCACAAGAGTCTAGCACCGTGGTGAGTGTCGCGACTGGTGGTATGTTGAGGCAATTAGCGACGCGAATGGTGCTTCATGTTTTATAATTGATGTTGAGGTGGAATTGCTACAAGTATGTGGACCACTTTTGATGGCAGTCATTCTGCAATTTTCCTTGTGTTTGCATGAACTACAGTGGCTTATGATCAGTTTGGATGACTGTCTCCTTCCCAAGAATGTAAAGTCTCCATTGGTGACCGACTTGCACAATGGAGTACATTTCTTTGTCGTAATTAGGATACTTACGGACAATATCTGACAATGTCTCACTATGATAGGCCACGGGGTGGCCGTGTTAAGTGAGAACGATGCGTACAACATATTTTGAATCATTTCTCTCGATCTCAAAGGGATGTTGCAGGTCTGGTAGTGAAAGTACTGGGGCTGAGCACAAGCACTGCTTCAAATCATCGAATTCTTGTTGTTGGGACCGACCCCACACAAATTTCTCCTTACCACCACCCCTATTTATTTAGTTGAGGGCCCATGCAATATGGGAGAATCCTAGCACGAACTTGCAGTAGAAATTGGCAAGGCCCAAGAAGCTCCGAAGTGCAGTGAGTGCGGTTAGGGCTGGCCATTCACGGATGACTTGGATCTTGACTGGATCCACATATATGCCATGTTGATCAATGAAGTAGCCCAGGTAATGGACCTTGTCCATGCCGAAGGACCATTTTTCCAAGTTGGTGTATAGCTTGTGTTGCCGCAAGGTGTACAAAACCTGTTGAATATGTTGCAAGTGTTTGACCCAAGTCTTTCCGTACATTAGAATGTCATCCAGATACACCACTATAGAAGTATTGGTGAATGGTCTCAGGATATTGTCCATCATCCTCATGAAAGTGGTTGGAGCATTTGTCAAACAAAAGGGCATGAAAAACCATTCAAAAAATCCTTCCTTTGACTTGAAGGCAGTCTTCTATACACCTGTCTGTTCTATCGGGACCTGGTGGTAACCAGACTTCAAACCAATCTTACTGAAGTATTTGTTCCCCATAAGTTGATCAAGGAGGTCGTCGATTCTGGGAATCGGGTACTGATTTCTGACTGTGATTTTATTCAGAGATCGGTAATCAATACAGAGTCGCTAGGTTCCATCTTGCTTCTGTACCAGCACGATTGGGCTCCTGTAAGGTGATGAGCTGGGATGGATGTGCCCCTTGTGGAGCAGTTCTTGGATCTGTCACTTGATCTCCTCATTCTATAACAAAGAGAAACGATAGACTGGCCCATTGGGTAGCGGTACATTGGGGCTTAGATCGATGGGGTGCTTGAACTAACAGTGTAGAGGTACCCCTGTAGGTGAAGAGAAGATATCCAAGTATTCTTCCATGACCTTACCTACTTGCTTTTGCTGTGTGGAGAGGTTGGCCATAGAGACCCTAGATGTGGCTGTGATCTTTCCATTATTTTGAGAGCGAATCATGAAGAAGACAAAATTCCCCATCTAAGAGATGGCATTCCTATATTTCTTAGCAAAGATCAAGGAAATAGCACTAGGTGGGACTGCCTCGGGTATCCTGTACAATTTTCTATTCAAAATAATAATAACACTACGAGGCCTAGAATCATATACAATATGATGTTTCCATAAATAAGGTTGGCCCAAAAGAACATCACAAAGTTTGAGAGGAGAAACATCACACAATATCTCTTCTTTGAAGGGCTTGATGCTGTACAACAGTCAGAACTGTTGGCTAACACATAGATCACTTCCTTGGTAGAGCCATCCAATGGTGTAGGGTTGTGGGTGCGGCGTTGTTGGCAGGGTCAACTGCTCGATGACCTCTACTGAGATGAGGTTCTTCTGGCTACTGCTATCAATGATGAAGTGCAATGGGGTGCCTTTTACCCACAGCTATGAATGGAAGAGGTGCTCTCCTTCTTCTGGCTCATCTGGTTCACCAGTCTAGAGCTTGGTGGTAGAAACGATGGCACTAGGTTCCATGTCAATGATCCGTATTCCCCTTTATGGTTTTGGCTCAGAGTCAGAATCCGCATCTGATTCAGAGGATTTCACTTCGGCCACCAATGACTGGTTTGAGAGACAGTCAGCAGTGTTATGCCTATGGATCTTATGGAAGTCGCACCACTTCCCGGTGTCTTTCTGGTGTCCTTCTTTGCTTGCAGCTTGGATTGGTTGTCTTGATACTATCCATATTTTCTCTGTCCTTTTTTTTGTGGGTTGGGGCCGCCCTTTCCTGGATTTTGTTGTGAGGGGTTCCCAGGCCCAAATAGCCGTGTCTTTGTTTTGAGATTCTTCTCGATTTTGACGACATATATGTAGGCCGCACCCAAGGATGAGATGTCCAGAAATTCCATTTTGTTATAGATGTATCTATGCAGAGCGCTGTGATACTTGAGCACTAGATGTCACTCTGAATCTTTGATACCCATCTTGGTGTGCAAGGTAGGGAAGACATTTTGTAAATATGACACTACTTGGTCTCTTTCTTGCCGTAGTGTGGTCCATTTGGTATATAGGTCATCATAACTTTCAACAAGGTAGTATTGTTCCTTAATAGCATCCCTGAAGGATTCCCAGGTGGTCGTGATTGAAAATAATGAGGGTTCCACTGTTTCATTTTTCTCATAGAACATTTCCCACCAATATTTGACATGGGGAACAACTTTGAGGAGTGCAAAAGTAATCTTTTCGCTATTCGAAAAGTTATGGACAGAAAAATACCCTTCTAGTAGATTCAACTAATTGTCTATAGCATTTGCATCTAACTGACCTTCAAATATAGGAATATTGAATTTTATTTGTACCTTGAAGGGGGCGACACCTCCGTTCTAAGAAGATGCATCACCTATTGGTAGTCGTCGAAGGAGTTTCACGAAACTATCCATCATCTCGTTCCTCTATTACCTGAGGGCTTCCTCAATAAATAGCTTGAAAGGATCTCCTGTCCTGTCATCTTTATTTTCTCCTGTCATGAGAGGTCACTTGGGAGTGCAAGAGTTTTTGTCCTCAGGAGAAGCAAGCTCGAGACTCAAGTCTTTGTACTCCGACCTCGTTGGGGACATGCATTATGATGACAAGGAGAAGACCGCTCTAATACCACTGATCTGGATTTTAGCAGAACAAAATGAATACAGATTATTAACAGGTGCTTAAAAAAAAATAATAGAGATACAGTAAAACTGGTTTTCTATTGAATAAACAAATAAGATGGAAACTGTAAAATGTAGCGGAAACAAGCTTGCTGGAATGGTGGCAGCTTATCTCTGAGAAGAGATGTGATGACTATGCTAATTTGCAAGAAGATGATTACAATGAGGCTCTGAAGGCCTTTTTACAATAGACAAGAATGCCAAAAAACCCTAGACATCCAAAAACCTAACCCTAGAAGATGAAGCACCAAAAGTCATGTGGGCCCCGTTTGCGTAAGTCAGTACATCAACTTCCCGGGGTCGTAACTTTTGCATACGATCTCCATTTTAGGTGTATGATAGCCCATTGGAAATATCTATCCAAGGAATACAACATTTGCACAAAATTTCATGCTGAAATTTTTCAATCACAACATACCCCAAAAAAAGTCGTTTAGGGCCTCAAAATGACTCCTGAAGTTCAAGACCTGAAAAAATGCTAAAAATAGTAAATTATCAAAATTGCTAGAAAGTTGTTTTGAGCTAGCTGGAAAAGGTGGGTGGCCACCGATATCCACCTGGATCAGGATGTATGAGGAAAATAAGGGATCGATCATCTTTATATGGAGTTGGCTAGTTTTCGCGTGGTTGAGTTAAGTATTAAATAAGTTTTGAGTCGCAGTACTAGTTTTGTTGAAAGTTGTGGAGCTCAGATGGAGTTAGCATTGAAATGTGTGGATTGTATCTAAGGGTCAGGTCGCAATATGTGGATCTTGGTGTGACACTGGTCATCCTCACAAAGTATGAAATAATTTTGATGTAATGCGGGCATCTCCCTATTTTGATGAATAATACTAAGAAACTAAATATCTTTGTGGACGTAATCCAGGGGTGGTGAACCATGGTAAAATATGGTGTCTCTATGTGTGATTCTGTTGTGAGTTTCTTTGATATGCTTTTATGTTTAATGAATCCATGAATCTATTGAATTTTATTTACAATGCACAATAGAATAGTATGATGTTTTCTGCAAAATGAATGTTATTGAATGGGTAAAATAATAGATTTGATGAATGTTGAAGTAGAAGAGTAAGAAGATGTTCCTAGCATTCCCATGAGTTCCATCCCTTCCATGATTCTAGACACTTGTTTCATGTAATCACCCATAAGACATATTGGTTGATACTGTGATGTGCACTCTTTGCATAGTGTTGCCTTCTGGTTTACCATAGGGTCTGATGGTTTCTACGGCTTTTTTGGAAAACTAAGGTAGAACCCGGGTCAACCCATAAATCCAACAAATGGTTCTATTTCGAGTTGGAACTTAGCAAACTGAATTGGAGGGGATTTGGTGAAAAGAATGCAGTGGTATAATGGGATTCTTAGGCCATGGAACCCTACAAAATAAGATATTGAAAGATAGTTGGAGACAAAGAAACTCGCGTTCATGCAGAAAGATAATAGAAGCTCTAGGTATACACCGCACCAATATCTGCAGAGTTATGTGTTACTGATTTACATGAAGCATATTTTTGTTATTTTCCAGATTTATTAGAGGAGTGGTTATTAAGGTTAAAGGATACTCATCCAACTAATCAGATAAGGCCAGTAGAGTAGACTGCTGAGACTATCATGCATCTAGAAAGGGTTAATAATAAATTCATGTGCGTAGTGGATTTTTGGTTAGATAGTATTACTACAGGGTTTATTACTGAATTTGCAGTCCATACACTGAATTCATATACTATTATAGAGAGAGAATGTTTTAAGGGACCAAAAGGTAGGTACATTAGGTCATTTTACATGTTGATAAAAATATTATTGCATGATAAAGGTGTGATGACCATGGAATCAGATAGCTAAATCACTTTGCGCACATGGAGGAGATGGGGGAAGCACTAAGGAAGATATGAGATATGGAGAGGGCTCTCGATGGAGGAAATAAGAAGGAAGAAGCATACCCTATTATGATGGATGAGGAACAGACCAAGGAGATAATGGAAAGATCAGGAGTGATGCGCAGTGGGTGACCCTACTAGTATACAATCAATAAGAAAAAGAGGGAAGTATTTGAGTGAGAGGGATTGAACTATGATGAGGAAGAGGTATATGATCTCCATGTGATGGGGCTGATTGAGGAAATAATGTGTGCCACATATGAGAGGAAAATTAGAGGTTAGGGATCTGGCATAGAAGAAGGCTCTCCATTCCAGATATGAATTAGTGTGGAACCCACAACCCCATGTGCGAATAATAAAAATGAAGAAGAAACGTTTAGACAACATGTGATTAGTGGTAGAAGGATTTTAGTAGGATGTGGGTCCAGTGGAAACTAAAGCAAAAGTATAAGTTTAGCAAGTAGCAGGAAAGTATCTACACCCCATGGAGGTGGTTGTACAACAAACTTCATAATGGCAGGGAAAGATCCAACTATTTGCTTACCAGAGTTCTAGGGAGAAGGGTCAGATGACCCATACAATCATTTGTTTATTTGTGAGAATATATGGGAAACTAAACAGATTACATATGCATATACAAAGGTTCCACAGTTGGAAATCACATTCAGAGACTGTGCATTATATTGGTATATGGGTCTCATAGTAAATACTCCAACAGGAGTGCCTACAATTGTTTAAGAGGTGAAGAGGAAATTAATAAATGAATTTCATAAACCAAGGTTAGAGGATCAATTCATGAATGAGATGATAAAGATTAAGAAGAAGCCAGGAGAATTGGTCTGGGAGGTGGAATAGAAGTTCAAAATACTAAAAGGTAAGTTGAATTTCCCTATTATTTATCATATGAAACATAGACATTTGTTTGTTAGCTCTTTATTGGCACATTTGAAGTACCCTTTGAGATATGAAGTACCTTGGTGTGAGATATGAAAAACACATGGACATGATCCCTATCAATATCTCATGATGCAGAAGTATCAAACAATACCAAAGACTACATTTTGTATTTTTTTTAAGTCAGCTAGACATGAAGACAAGGATTGCAAAACCTTGGAGATAATGAAGGATAAGACATCATATGCATATAGGGTGTAGGATAAATTAATGACAACACAACCTACACAACAACCATAGTATAACAATGTGCAACAACCACAGTATAGCAACGTGAAACAACCACAATTTAAGAATGCACAACAGTTTGCAGTGCCACCGCAGTACAATAATGTGCAACAGTTTAGAGCACTGCCACAATATAGCAACAAAAAATAGTGTGTAGCACCATCATAGTATAATAATGCGCAACCGCAGTATAATCAAGGACCAAAGTATAATACACTACGCATAGACAATCCAGGAAATAGAGGAGGCTTCAGAGGAGGAGGTCATGGAGGAAGATGATTCAGAGAAGGAACATGACTTTTAGTTTGTCACAACTATCAGAAACCTAAGAACTATATAAAAGACTTCCCACATCCACCTATGACATGTACATATTTTCGTGCAGCAGACGATAAGACACAAGATTGTCTGACACTTATGGTAAAGATACAAGATAAAAGACACCAAAACAATTAGAATGTTTAGTGGATTGTTGTGGAAAAAAAACAAAAGGATGGGAAGAAGATCCACATAGTTACTAGAGGTGGAGAAAAGACCAGAGAAGATGCAACAAATAAGGATCATGATCTGTACCAGTGGGTTAGGAAGAACACAACACTTGAACAGAATTTTGATGCACACAAAGAGAAGGAGACATTCAAGGAGGCTAGACAAGAGATTTTGAAGGAGAATATTGTGTCAACTTCAGGGAAAAAACCAGTGGATGATATACTAGTGTATGACATATATCCATTGTTTGATGAAACCAACAAAGAGTAGCCTTCAGAGCAAGTAAGTGATTTAAGAAACCTTTTGGGGTCTTGTGTAAAATTGTTGAATGATAAAAACTCTTTACAAGTATTACAAAGTCTGTTATAAAAGTGTAATTCTGGGAAAGAAGGGGTAAAGATAGTGAATTGGGTTTGTAAGAAGAGAAGAACAAGTAGGGAATTTAGGTTTAATGTAAACATTGGAGATTTTAATATGGGGTATATCATACTAGATTTACGGTATGAGGTAAATGTATTTCCTAAGAAGACAATGGAAGCTGTGAGATAACCTACATTGGGATTCTCACCTATTTAGTTGAAGCTAGAAAACCAGGATAGAGTGGTGTCAATTGGTATATTAAAGGGGATACCAGTAGATCTAGATGGTGTGTGCACCATGGAATACTTTGAAGTGATTGACATAGTAGATAACACTTAACCATATCCAACGTTATTGGGGATGGATTGGGATTTTTACAACCGGGTTATTATTAAATTGAATACCATGAAGATGATATTTGAATCAGGGGAGTACAAATTTATTGCGCCATTGGATCCATCAGAAGGAGGAAGGTATGTGAAACTCGTGACATAAAATTTTATTACAAAAGACATAAATCAACTATATAGAACTATTGTGCATGAATATGATTACATAAACCCAACTACAGATGGAATGCTCAGTTGGAGGAGCATTAGTTTTTGTGCCTCATAATCTTACACAGGACTAGAGAACTGGAAGCATGAATTACATGAACTAT
This sequence comes from Picea mariana, assembly GCA_032191745.1. Lineage (NCBI taxonomy): Eukaryota > Viridiplantae > Streptophyta > Pinopsida > Pinales > Pinaceae > Picea > Picea mariana. The sequence continues at coordinate 38,060 of JASDQU010817468.1, forward strand.
ATACCTGAAGATGTGCCAGAATGATGCACACGCTAAGATGGGTTGGTACAAAGGTAAGGGAACCTCCTACTTTTTATGGTCTGAATAATTTAGAAGAATTCTTGAGAAAGTTTGAAGTACAATTGTTTGAGAATCAAAGATTACCAGCATTAGACATTTCCTTGAAAGAAACACCTTCCCATTGGTTGGGTACACATAAGGAGAATATTAATAACTTGTTTTAGTGCAAAATGTTATTGTGCATTAGATTTGGCGCAGAGCATAAAAACATATTTTTGGAGAAGTATGATGGATTTGGAAAACCTAGAGAACACATAGATAGGTGCATGGTTCAATGGAGATTAGTACCACCAAAATAATGACCACATAATTTTATTCACACATCAGAAGGAATTCCAAAGAAATGGTACATAGAATAGGAAAAACGCAAGGAAACTACAAATTGGGAAGAGATACAACATAATTTTTTGATTACATTTTCCTTTGAGAATGAAATCCCATAGATAGATACAACACTGAAGGTAGTAAGAGAAATGATTTTAGAAGAACCTGAAGTGGAAATTGTCACAACATGTCAGCCTAAATAGATAGTTTGACAATTGCTACATTCGTATCATGTCACAGAAGAAGAACACCTGGTAGAAGAAAACCTGCGCAATATCCAGATCTCAGAAGTTGAAGGAGAGAGGGAAGTAGAAGGTCCAAAGATAGATTCATAATATTATGCTACACCATTAAATATTAATAATGTAAACATTGGAACTGCAGAAAACCCAAAGATTTCAAGCATTGGAAATTATTCGGATAATCAGAGAGTATAAAGAATTACATAGTTACTACGCGAGTACATTGATTTGTTTCAAATGACGTTTTTAGAGATGAAGGGATAAGAAGGAGAACTTGGAGAGATGGAGATCCCTTTGAAGCCAGATGCCAGACCTCTAAGACAAAGACCTTACAAGCTAAATCCATTGTATAAGTAGAAGCTGAAGGAAAAATTGACAAGATGTTAGAGGCTGGTGTCATAGAACTTGTGAAAGAACTAGAATGGATCAGTCCTATGGTAGTACAAGAAAATAAGCAAGGGGGAATATAGATCTGTGTAGATTTGAGAAAAATCAACGATGCTTTCCTGCATGATCCTTTTCCTACCCCATTTATAGATGAAGTTTGGAGAATGTAGGAGGTCAAGAAGCCTATTCATTTATAGATGTTTTTTCAGGATATCACCAAAAGATAGATATAAGAATAAATTTGCAACAGAATGGGGATCATTCCAGTATATAGTGATGTCATTTGGGTTGAAGAATGCACCCGCCATTTTTACAAGGGTAGTAGTCGCTGCCTTTAAGGACTTTATTCATAAGTTTTTGGAAGTCTATTTTGATGATTGGACAATGTTTAGCTTACTGAAGGATAATTTTGAAGTGTTAAGATTGATGTTAGATAGGTGTGACACTGTCATATTTCATTAAATATTAAGAAATGCATTTTTCAGTGCACCTTTTGGTATTTTGTTAGGGAATGTGGTGTCTAAAAATGGTCTGTTGGTTGATCCTGCTAAACTTGTTGTCATAGTTAACTTACCACCACCTAACTTAGTGCACCAGTTAAAAAGTACATTTGGTCATACATGATACTACGAGAATTTTATAAGGGGGTATGCACATATTACTACACTGATGGAGAAATTGTTGAAGAAGGACATTAAATATCATTGGAATGATGAATGCCAACAGAGTTTGGATATTTTGAAGGAGAAGACAGTGACAACACCAATTTTAGTGTTTCCATATTGGGAAAAGGAATTTCATGTGCATGTGGATGCATTTGCAATAACGCTAGGAGAAGTACTAACATAAACATGAGAAGGTGATATAGATCACCCTATAGCATTTGCAAGTAGGAAGCTATCAGATTCATAAAAAAACTAAAATACTACAGAAAGGGAAGTATTGGCCATGGTATATGCATTGAAAAAATTCATACATCATTTGTTACGAAAACATTTCAAGATGTTTACAGATGATTCTTCTCTTAGATATTTAGTCAATAAGCCATTTTTTGGGGGAAGAATATGTAGATGGATACTTTTATTCCGGGAGTTTGATTTTGAAGTTGTGGTGAAGAAAAGAAGATTGAATTCAGGGCCAGATCATCTGTCTCGGATAACTAATGGAGAGGAACCAAGTAATTTAGAGGAAAACTTCCCAGATGCACAATTTGTTTCAATACAGATATATGATGAGTATTTTGATGACATTATTGAGATTTTGAGTATAGGATTTGCACCAAAGGAATTTAATACCGCGCAGAAGAAAAAATTGGTGGTTAGAGCTATAGACTACCAATTGATTGCAGGTCTCTTATACAAACTTGGTGCAAACAACATTATGAGGAGATGTGTTATGGAGCATGAAAGGCCTATCATTTCAGTAGAAGAACATGAAGGAATTGTTTGAGGACACTATGTAGGGAAAGAAAATGTGTAAAAGGTATTGCGCATAGGATTATGGTGGCCAACAATTCACAAGGATGAAAAGGAGTACTTTCAAAATTGTGGTTTATGTCAGAGAGTTCGAAAGCCATCCAAGAGGGATGAAATTCCATTGAGACCTCGAGTAACTTTTCAAGTGTTTGAAAAGTGGGCAGTAGATTTTGTAGATCCAATTAATACACCAACAAGAAGATTAGGGGCCAAATATATTATTATAGTGACACAATACTTGACCAGATGGGATGATGCAACAATAGTGAAGGATTGCAGTGTAGAAACTGCAATGCACTTCTTGTTTGAGTAGGTAATAACAAGATTTGGGTGCCCTAGAGTATTGATGAGTGATTGGGGGACTCACTTTATCAACAATACAATCTAGACAATGCTTGAACAATTTGAGATATATCATCAAAATATCACTCCATAACATCCTCAAGAGAATAGAACAGTGGAAGCGTTTAACAAGATATTGGAGAATTCATTGACCAAGATTTTTAATGTAAATAGGGATGAATGGGACTTGAAGGTACCGACAATGTTATGGAATTATAGAACTACATTTAAGAAGATAATAGAGTAGACACGTTTTAGATTGGTGTATGGACAAGAAGCAATGGTTCCCTTAGAGTATTTGATACCAAGTCTGCGCATTGCAACAATTACAGATATGACAGAGAGAGGCCCAACACAGGAAAGATTATCTCAACTCATGGAATTAGAAGACAAAATTGTAGCTGGTTTCCATCAGGAGGTAAAAAAAGAAAAGGATAAGGCTTGGATTGACAAACATATCAAGAAAAAGAACTTAAAGTAAGGAGATCTGGTTCTCCTCTATGACAGTAAATATTTGCAACACTCAAGGAAGCTTAGAATGCATTGGCTAGGGACATATGAGATCAATTGTCACAGATGGAGGTGTTGTGAAGCTAAATGATTTAGAAGATAAGGAGATACAAGGAATGTTGAATAGTATTCAATTGAAATGGTATAGGGACATTCAACCTACTAATCCTTAGTAGATGCCACATAGAGAGGTAGAATTGTACATAATGCATATAGTAGGAAGAAAAAGAAGAAAAAGAAGAAAAAGAAGAAAAAGGAAGAAAACAAAAGTAGAAAAATGAGAAAAAGAAAAAAAGAATTAGGTAGAGGAATAAGTGGTAGAAAGATATTTGAGAGTTACAGAATGCAAGAAGACAGTAAATTGGTGCGATAGAATTCATGATACTATGCACAGGAAAAGAAAACACAGTGCGGCGGGACGAAAATGGATTGGAAAAGTGAAAAACTAGTGAACGGAAAAAAGAGGATGTGTCAAAGAATTTATGATAGAGTTTATAAAAAGGGAAAAACATGGTAAAGGAAAACACTTGTGATTTTTTAGCAAAGGAGTGACAGAGAAAATAGGGTGTGAGTGAGTAATAATTTGTGAAGAACCCAACCGAGATCTACAACATATTTTTCCCGAGTTAATAAAATGGCACTGCTAAAGTTTGAAGGAACCATTCGGTTTGAAAAAATAACCAGAGGTACTAACAAGTCGATGTGGATTAAATTTTGACAATAGAGACTGAATCAATTATTTTGACGTAGTTCGACGAGAAAAACCCATAAGAAGAAGAAATAACCCAAGCAGAGGAAGGGAGAAACCCTAGTGCAACAACAAACTTTAGCGCAGAAAACCCAGGAGTGGCACACACAAAGGGTGAACATGATCAAGAAGATAGTGAAAATACAGAATTAGGATAAACCTAGAGAAGAGGAACCCATGGAGGTTGAATATGACCACGATATAGATGAATAAATGCAGGATGAAGAAAAAACAACATGGTCATCGAAGTAAAAGGAAACAATGACGACAATGCACACACAAACACAGATTTTGTTGTTTGCTAGGATAAATATATGCACTATTAATTCCCAACATTAAATTATCAACCAGGGAGTCGTAGACATAGAGGTGCAAGCACATGAAATGCAGGATTGGAGCCTAGCCTAGCCTAATCTAAGGTCGGTGACAATATGAACAAACTAAGCAAAGTAAAACAAACTGTAGGAAATTAACACTAAGGATTCATCACAGGGACATAGAAATAACTTAGTGCTATAAAGGATTAGATCACAGCCTTTCATGCACTCAGGGTGATATTCTTGTGATCAATAGTGAGTATCTTACTTAAGTTTCATGTCCTTCAATGATCATTTCCTATAGTGGATCCACACTTAAATGTAATAAAACAAACAAGAAAACATAAATGAATTCAAGAGACAAGAAATAAACTAATACCTTAGGTAGAAGCCCAACACAAGGAGGCCATATCTCATGATTTAGACCTTTAACCTTTCCTTTGGTGGTTGAATCTATGTGGAATTAAAGTGCAATAAAATCAAAATAATCAATCTCAATCAATACGAAACTAACCTAATATAGCAATCATCAAATGTACTCAATATTAAAATTCTAGTTCTGAAATCAAAAACTAGTGAAAACTCGTATCAAGATCTAAAATAAGTAAAAAAATACTCATTAAAAAATTATTCTCAAAATCCAAGAACTTTAATCCTTATCGTGTTTTCTTCAAACCTTTGTTGACTAACTGTAAAAGTAAATTATTGAAAATAGATTAGAATAAATGAAAATGTTGCAAACAAACTACTAGCTTGCTATCACTCCTTCAAATAATTATGGAATCAACCAAAACATAAACCCATAAAACATAAAAATGACTCTTCTCATTTAAATCCACTCAATACTCAAGCTCTTTAGAAAAATGGAATCACCCAAAAGACTCTTTCAATCACTCATCCATTTACAACAAAATTCCACAAACTCAATTTCAAATATTGTTAGTTGTTGAATTCATACTCAACAAAATATAATCACAAACTTCTTATCAAACTCCTAATTGGTTCCAACTCAAGAATAATTTCATGTGTGTCAAGAATCAATGCTCTGTTTTATGAGTATGTTTTGAAAAATATATTTGCACAATCCTTATTTTTAATATTCAAAACCTTTGGAGTTATGTTAATATCATACATTGAAGAACCTATGATACATATTTATGTAAGAGTTCAAAATTTTTTTTTGTTTGTTTCTTTACATACAATTCAATCTTTGAGATTGCATTCAAATCCTGTAATTCAAAGACATTCCTATAGCATTTATCACTCCAACGATTTAATGGAAATAATGAATCGAATCAGATTGTTTGCAAAAGAAAACAAATGATGGTCTATGTTTACACTTCAATGAATAAGACTTTGTGTCTTTGTTCTATCAATTCGACTCACATTGAAATTCTTAAACTGAAATCGGAGATCACATGTGTTTTATGGTTATGCCATGCAAGAAATAAAATCAATTTCCCACCACACAATGCATCTATAGTAGATCTTCTCTCCTCTAGGTTGTGTGCAATTAAATCAAACTTTCAAATGAATTCACACAATTATTAATAATGCATTTGATGAAATCAACAAGTTATCACGTGCACAACAAATTTAGAATTGGAAATCAAATCTAACACAACACAAATTTAACTAAAACAATCTAATAAATAACTAAACTAAGAAAATGAATTAAATCAATGCGTTACACCTTGTTTGTGGGCCCAGGACAACAGGGTATGCACGCTGATGAAGTTTTAGAAGCTCGGTGTGTTGAACAAGTGAATCAAATTCAATACCAAAAATCTCCATTCATATGCAATCGATCACCACATCAAAATTAACATAGGATTAAACAACATTAAACCTTATTCATAATATTATCATCATTCCTCTCTTCTTAAAGGTGCAACATCTCTGAGAACTTTGAGAATTATTTATACATGAAATCAACTGAGAAGAGGATAGGATCAAACCCTCGAAATCAAAAAACCAATTTTGACAATTTTAGAACAAATTACAAAAAATATGGGTTTTACTATGATTTGGGCATATTCAAGTTAGAGATCCACCCATATATTCCAAACTAATTTGAATTTGTAAAAAATGCCTACATGTTACTCAACTTTTCAACTTATGTACACCACCTGGATGTTACTCAATTTTTCACCTTATGGACATAACCCATATTTTATAATTTTGAGATATGCCTTCATATGCACACAAATTGAGGAGCAAGTTGGTAGTTTGAAATTTTTACTAATTTTGGCAGAGCCAATCCCCCTGAGTTGGAAGTCCACACATGTGAGTTGGGTGAATTCTAACGCAATTTTTTTCATGTTGACGTCGTTCTAGAAAAAACCCATGTCCCATATTTTCCTCTAGAAGCATTCCAAATTTTTGAATTATATATGGTACCGAATGCATATAGGATGTTGGTACTAGATGAGCATATGCAAAAAATAAGCACTAGTACCAGATGATTGTAGGTAATAGTTGAGTGAAGGTATTATATGAGCGTAGGTAATAGATGAGTGCAGGTATCAGATGACTATAGAACCTTCTAGTACTAGATGACTTGGAGTGTGAGTACCGGATGACCTTGAGTGTTCTAGTGCAGGTACTGGAAGAGTTCTAGTGCAGGCACTAGATGACTTCTAGTGAGGGAATAGTGTGGTAACATATTGTTTGGACATATAAACATAGGATTAAACCATCATCAACAAAACTATTATTTAATCATCCTTTTAATCACTAAAAATATGGAAAATTGTGTATTAACCACATAGGATGAATAACAAGAGATAATGGAGGTTTATAGTGTAATTAGGGATATTTTATTGAAGAAATGTGGGGATAAGGTGTAATGATGAGTGTATTTGTGTAGTGTAAAATATGAAAAAACTGGAGCCCAACACACCCCCAAACCCAAGGATTTGCATGTCCTCATGAAAACAAGGTGAATAACTTATGATACTCTGCTTATAGATTTATGTGACATTGTTTCTTTTGTGCAAGTGTTGTTTCTTGTGGAGTGACACTTTGGAAACTGCCACATATTGATTTCAAACGGAGAAACAAAATTATCATAAAAATGGCGGACAAGCAATGGATGGGGTATCAAAGTGATGGTGAATGGTTTATAAAATGATGGCAATGGTGGTATTATGAACTTGGACGTCTGTATACTTTGTATCTTACATCAATTTTAAGACCAAAATTTACTTTGTGGTTCTTTGTTTGGATAAGAAACAATGATTTCATCCTCTTTGAGATGACTTAAGAATGCTTTATGATGTACAAAGAGAAGACACTATATATGTTGCTTTGTATTTGTATACCACATATTTCCTTTTCATTACTTGGTCTTATCATCATAGTATATTGTTCATTATGACAAGTGAAGTGAATATGGAGGGTTTACTGAGTAGTTGTGATAATGCATAGTGGAGTGTGAACTAGGTAATAGTGGTTATGCATCATTTTTTGCAAGTTCTTAGTAAAGTAAAAAGATTTGTACCAGTTTTACCTCAAGTTACCCTTTCTTTGAATTATAATGCATGCTAAAGTGGAAATTTTGTAGAACAAGATGAAATATATGTGGATCCATGATGTGGACTGCTGAAATTTGAAGATGAAGTGGATCAAGTTTCAGAACTGATGGAAATTGATGAAATTTGAAGAGAACATAAGTTGATCTACGGAAGAGAAAAAGAACTGGCTGAAGATGCTAGAGATTTTTGAGATACCACTAAGAATCTGAAGATTTGAAAGGGATATGAGGATCTCTTCACCCCCAAACCAAAGAGTTTTCATGTGCTCATGCAAACTGCTACAAATTTTCTCATACCATTTTGAGATCCGCTAAGAACAAAATCTAAGAGTTGCTAATAAATTGTGGGAACATAATTTATGAGTAATAATCCTGAACACAGAGAAAGATGATCACAAGATCATGAAAATAAAAAACGATCATAACATGAATTTCATCTAATGCCACATTCTTTTAAAAATTTCCAATAAATATTTGATGAAAATTAGCATGAATGTACGAAAATTGAGTAGTTTTCAAAAATCACTTGTGAATATTCCTCCTATATGTATAACCAACTTTTATGTTCTATAGCAGAGATTTCTATTTTCTTGCTTATACAAACTTCATCAACATATTAGAAACACCTATGCTCAAAGAGTCTTGTATAAATTAGAGTAGGGATTTTGTTCTTCTCCTTTAGAATGTAAAATAAAAGAGTATCAACAATATCAACAAATCAAAACCCCATAGGAAACTGGTCAACCCTTTTCACTCTCAAAATATTTACAGTTATTTAATTAATAAAGATAAATTTCATAGTTGAGTACATTAGGGTTCTAAGATCATGGTCCCACTCTTAAGATAATACATATTAGATATAGTATGAATTGGATGATAGGGTCTTAAGGTCAAATTAGGGTTATTMTMAAATGACAAATAGAAGAACTTTATTTAGCSTTTAGTTATGTTATCACTCTAGGAGTCTTTCCCTGACTGAAAAGGGAATGAGCCTGGTAACTTAACTTATTCTCTCAATGTTTACTTAAGTGGATCAAGTCGGGTGACTAATACAAGATTTACTCAATCAAAGCATGCATAGACATAATCATATATACAAGTATTTTAGCTAACTATGTTCAGAGGATTTAATAAAGGTGAATGTGTGGAGAGATTTTATCTTATCCAGAGAAACTTACATGAACAATATATATGAATGGCCAATATAATAAGCAAGGAATAATTGTAAAGTTTAGTTTATAAGTGTAATGAAAAGATGACAGTTCTTAGACACTCGATAAGCATAAGAAATGAAATAAATCATTCAGATACAAGCATAGAATGGACAAGAGGTAAATTTGAACATTATATGCAAAAGAAGCTTATATTATGAAATGCTATAAGAAGTTTGGGAGTACAAGCAATGTATAATTACCAAAGTCAAACCCTTTGGTCTATAAAACAGATAGGCTTTATATCCTTTACATGTAGTTTTAGATCCTCAAAAGATGGATCTAATAACCTCTTCTCCTATCTCAAATTCAAATTTGTGAGGTGGCTGGAAAAGACAGAAATTTATGGAAATATACTTCTCAAATTTTGGCCCATATCTCTCCAACCAAAACCATTGTGTAAAACCTGGAAGAGGATTTTGTATATTGGTTTGTTTTGAGAAAAAACCTCTCTCGGTTATTTGAGATTCATTTTCATTTTCCCGGGATCTTCATTTCAAAAAGATGTGTCAAACAGGGAAATTCTGAGATTCGAAAATTAGGGCTTAGAGATGAATTCGATTCTCCCAATATATGACACTTGTTGGAAAAATGAGAGAGGTTATTGTTCCTTGACATGTTAGAAACAACAAAATCCACCCATTTTATGCAATGATTATCTATTCGCTTAGAATCATCATTTGGAAATGATAATTCAGTGTAGTAAAAACAGACTTTTCTGCACTTTCGGTTGCTAAAATAGCCCCGAATATCGGGTTTAAGCTACCGAAAGTGAGGGATTTCTCTGGCTTAAAATCCCTTTTGGGAAGGTACTTAGCCACCAAAACCTGATTTTTGGATTTTTTGAGATAAAAACCAAATCCAATGTTTTTCAATCTTTATTACAAACATAAGGCTCTAAAAAATGAACCTTAAAAAATTTAGAAATGTATTTTTCAATGACTTCCTATCACCTAAATAAACAAATTTGACTGTGTTATTTGAGGAGATAACATCTGGATCCTTTTGGGGATGAAAACCTCCTTGCGAGGTTTCCAAGAACCTAGTAGTTCCAGTCGCCTTTAGCATTGGGCATGGAGTCATCTAGCTTATACAACTGACTTTTGCAAACCTGTAACTTTCTTGTAGCCTTTACCATTGGGCTATGGAGTCATTTGTCCTTTAGAACTGATCCCATGCAAACCTACATTTTGTGTGTAGCCTGCCTGTAGCCTTTACAAAAGACATCTAGATGATGGAAAACTGGATCAAATTTACTTAAAATGAAAAGTCAAAAACAATTCCAAGAGAATAGGAAAAGATCCTATTTACTAGGTCAACTCCTTATCTCAATTGTTTTCATGTCCTTCAAAATCTTCGATAGCTGCAATAGATCCTTAGAGACTGATAGAGAATCAAAATTGCCACCTTTGCCCAAAATATAGTTTTTTTCCAAAATTAGGTAGCAAATTTAATATTCTCCTCTTCCTGGGACCTTTTCAAACTGGAAGAGAAACCCAAAAATGATGCCTTTAATTATTATCTATGATTATAAAACATCCTCGAGGCATCTAGATCAGAAAATATCGGATCTGTGCAAAAATGGTAGCTTTCTTCCCTTTTCTATGATTTTGGTGGCTAGGAGAGCCAAAATCAGTGCTTGTAAGCCACCGAAAGCTCCTCTTTCGCCGGCTAATGAATAGTTGAAATGTTCGCCTAAGCCACCGAAAAGTATTCTTTATCACAGTTGAGAAAATTTGCAAAAATGCATTTTGTCTTAACTTGTTGATCTTTAAGGCTGCTCCTTTAAGTCTTCTGTAGTGACCATGTGACCTCTAACAGCGTGCATAGCCTGTGTTTTGATGAATAACATATCCAGAAATGATACTACAAGCTAATAGTGATTGGTTACAGTCCAATCAAATAGTCAATCCTGCATCTATTTTAGATATTGATGCATCAGAAAGTAGATGAACATATTCAGATATCACAGTTCTCTACTGATATCTAGTTTCACCTTTGAAAATTTCTGTAATCATACATTCCCTTTCCATCTTTGTGCACGAACTATGGGCTTTCCAAACTGTTGAAGATGAAGATTTCTCTTTTAACTATGTTCTATTTATTCATGAAATCAATCATCTAAAAAAAAAAAAATCTACTTTCTCATAGGGAGATCTTATTCTCTCTGCCTACTCCTACTCTAACCAGATATCCAAATTAATTAAGTGAAGGATGACTTCCATAGAAGCCATTCAAGCAAATTTAAAACTGAAAGGACCTTGTCTTTGTCACTGATCAATAAATGATTTCTGAAATGTAATAATAGTGATAAGAACTCATTCAGGAAGCCATACTCACCCAAAAATCTGTGTGAGCTAAGGAAATATGAAATTTTTGAGTTCTCTGGAAAGTATGATTCCATGAAGGTTGCCACCAGATCTTTGAAAGGAAGATCAAAAAAATGATGATCCACAAAAAACTCTTGCTCATCCATGATTGTTCCTCTTCTAGAAGACTGGTCACTTTCTAGTTCTCTTGAGAACAACTTGTGATCATCAAAAACTACAATTTCCTCATCATAATAATGCTCAGAAGATGATGATGGAGCAATGTTTAAATGACAAGGACTATGATCAACAAGGAACATGTAATTTCCTATGCAATCATTGGTTACCATAGATTCATTTTGATTTACAAACTGATCCTAAACTTCAGACTCCTACCTGTCTCTGGAGTACTCTGTAAATGTTGAAGAGTTCAAATCCGAATTTGAAATGAGCTCATGTGCTTGTTGTTGTTCCATATCTTCTTTACCTTCATTACCTTCCTGTTCAAAATCTGAAGTGTACTAACATTCTGCTTGCTCATGTGCATGCAGATTTTCAAGGTCAACCCGTTCTTGGATCCTCCTGGAAACACAAATGTTCTCCTCCACTCCTTGAGCATATTGAAACAACTGTGTTAAGGATGAGGACTTTCTTTCCAACAAGAGAAGAACTAAATACAAATGTTGAGCCATAACATAGTACAAAATGGCAGCCATCTCAGTGGGCCAGATCTCCAAAGGCATGTCATGATAAATGCGATACAACCTTCGATTGAAGACATGAAAAGCTTCATCCGACTCTTTTTTCAAAGAATAAAAATCATCAAAGTAAGAATCTAATGATTTTTTCTTGCCCCAATACTTCAAGAAAAAGTTAGATAACTCGATCCACGAGCCAATAGAATCATCTGTCAGACCCTTAAACCATACAACAATGTCTCTGATCAAGGACTTGGAGAAAAATCTCATAATCACATCTTCATGAACAATCTCAAATCACTCAACAAAATCCTCAAAGGATTCCAAGTGCTTCTCAGCTGAAAATTGTTTCTCTCCAGAAAACTGTGGAAGATATTCATAACAGTCAAGAGGATAAGGATGAAGGGGATAGGGAAACCTCAAAGGTTTGAACATATTCATCCTGATCTTAATTTGAAAAGAAATGGGCTGATTATGATAGCTAACATGTTGATGACAAGGTTAAATAGTAATGCCACATGGTGCTTAGCTATGGACAGGGTTTGAATTAGTTTGGACCTCTGTAAGATTACATGGATGAAAAAGATTCAAGGGAGATTTGAATACAATGATCATATTTATGAACATGCTAAGGTATAGGTAGCAAATCAACATCTACAATATAGGTAGCATGCATATCTTCTTCTTCTAAAAACAGATATATACAAGAAGGATGATGATTTTATGAATATACAAAACATAAAATAATTTTCTTTACATGCAAAGGGAACATCATAAAAGAGTTGATTAAAAACAATAATAATTCATGAAGCAGACTAATGAACTGATACCTGGATTTGGAATTCAGCCTCTTCATCTTCTATCAATCGGATCCTCCCCAGTGGAGTCTTTAATCGTGGAGTCGCCAGGAAGATGATACAGTCAATTTTGTGTCCTCCTTTTTTCTGCCATCAAAATTTAAATCTATGTCATTATTCTAGGGAAGGTTTCTTCATTTCATTCCTTGGCAATGACACCAATTTGTTATCACTCTAGGAGTCTTTCCCTAATTGAAAAGGGAATGAGCCTAGTAACATAACTTATTCTCTCAATGTTTACTCAAGTGGATAAAGTCAGGTGACTGATACAAGTTTTACTCAATCAAAACATGCATAGACATAATCATATAGACAAGGATTTAAGCTAACTCTATTCAGAGGATTTAATAAAGGTGAATGTCTGGAGAGATATTATCTTATCAACAAAAACACACATAAACAATATATATGAATGGCCAATATAATAAGAAAGGAATACTTGTAAAGTTTAGTTTATCAGTGTAATGACAAGTTGACAGTTCTCAGATACTAGATAAGCATAAGAAATGAAATAAATCATTCAGATACAAGCATAGAATGGACAAGAGGTAAATTTGAACATTATAGTAAAAAAAAGCTTATATTATGAAATTGTATGAGAAGTTTGGGAGTATAAGCAATGTATAATCCCCAAAGTTGAACCCTTTAGTATATAAAACTCATAGGATTTATAGATTTTAGAAGGACTTTCAGATCCTCAAAAGATGGATCTGATAACCTCTTCTCCTATCTCAAATTCAAATTTGTGAGGTGGCTAGAAAAGGCAGAAATTTATGAAAATATGCTTCTCAAAGATTGACCCATATCTCTCCAACCAAAATTGTTGTGTACAAAATGGAAGAGTATTTTTTATATTGGTTTTCTGTGAGAAAAAACCTCTCTCATTTATTTGAGTTTCGTTTTCATTTTCCCAAGATCTGCATTTCAAAAACATGTGTCAAATAGGGAAATTCTGAGATCCGACAATTAGGGCTCAGAGATGAATTCGATTCTCCCAATATATGATAGTTGTTGAAAAAATGAGAGAGGTTATTTTTATTTGACATGTTAGAAACAAAAACCTCTACCCATTTCTCAAAATGATTCTCCAGTCGCTTAGAATCCTAATTTGAAAATGATGACTCAGTGTAGTTAAAACAAACTTTTCTGCAATTTCAGTGGCTAAAATAGCCCCAAATTTTGGGTTTAATCTATTGAAATCTAGGCCTTTAGGTGGCTTAGAATCCCTTCTGGGAAGGCGCTTATCCACTGGAACCTGAGTTTTGGATTTTTTGAAATAAAAACCAAATCCAATGTTTTTCAATCCTTATTACAAACACAAGGCTCTCAAAAATGAACCTTAAAAAATTTAGAAATGTATTTTTCAATGACTTCCAGATGTAGGAGCATCACTCCATGTCATCCAGCCAGCCAGCCAACCACGTCAGCGCGCATGCATTCATATGCTAAAAAGGAGGCGCAACCTCATTTGAATTTGAATTGAATGTAATTTAATGTGCTTAGGCTGTTGAGCCATGGAAGCCGTTCCTTTGAGCAAGCGTTAGGTAGATCGGCCTTTATTGTAGATCGGCTGAGATCTAGATCCAATTATGGACTAGATAGCCCATTCATTGTAATTGAATAGGGTAGGTAGACCTGGAGGGAAGCGCTCGATGAGCCCCTCAGGTAAAAGAGTTTTTGAGATCTCATTTTGAGTAGTTGTAAGATGAGGTTGTAGGAGAAGAGCCAAAGAGAGCTCAAGGAACACCTTGTAATTACAGGCAATTGCACTTCTGAACTCTGAGGAGTTAGACGAAGACGTGCTGAGGCACAAGACTAAGATCAACAACTCAGGAAGAGGAAGAATACCTTGGAGGTTATTGAACACCTCAGGAGGTGAGACTGTGTGGGTGAGAACACAGTTGAAGACAGAATCATTGAGGATTTTGTGAGAGCTCTGCCAAGTGGGCATTGAGCGTGTGTACAGAGGTGCACAGAGGAAGGAACTTTGCTGAGATTTCAAAGGAAGCAGAATCATTGAGGATTCTAGAAAGCTCTGACAAGTGGGCATTGAGAAAGTGCATAGGTGCACAGATAGAAGAACTCTGCTGTGAGTTCAGAA
>JASDQU010817469.1:72071-82425 GCA_032191745.1 Picea mariana
TTGGAAAAGAGATTTATAAATTTGGACCTCATCGGCAGAACATGAGGCACCGATGTGAACATTTTCCACGACTCCGGGTTTAATAGAAATATCTAAAGGTATGGTGGGTGAAATGTTACCCAAGTTCCCTTCATACAAAACATCATGTATTGGTTCAAGAACGGGGGAATAAGTAACAACAATAATCGGATCTAAAATCCGTTGGTAACTCTCTATAGTCTCGAGTTCTAGGAAGAGAATAGAACGATGATGCCCATCATCCCATGGGGTATCTTCCATAGACATGATTATCATAATCATTTCATCGGTGTGAAAGACTATGTGAAATGGATCCGGAGACGTATCTAAGAGAGAATGAGGAGAGGGAGTTACCGATTGAATAGCTTGATAAGTGAATTCTACTGGACATAAAGGCATTATGTCACCATAACGAAGACAGTCGTCAGAGCTAGGTACTATCCAAGGGTCATAAGACTCAGGGATTTCACCAACAATGGATGATATCATGTTAATTGAAGCGAAAAAAGGAGTAGGAATATCGGGAGCTGGAATGGGGAATGTACCCATTAACAAAGAATCTTTCAAAAGACCCACACCGACATTCTCATAACCAGGAGGTGTTTTCGCACAGAAAGGTACGTTACTAGTATGAGAATCAGAATTAAAAAAGGCAAGTTGATCGACAGTAACAACTTTTCCTTGGTGAGGGAAACGTATCACAAGGAAAAGAGTAGAAACAATTGCACACACGGAATCAATCCAAATACGGCCAAGTAGAAGGTTGTAATCGAGAGGTGCATCAAAGACCTCAACCTCAACAATAACTGCTTTGCCTTCTAACGTAATAGATAACGAAGGAAGAATGTCGTAAGGTTTAAATCTTGTACCATTGAATGATTTAATGGTATTGTGTGACTCAGTAAGGGCAAGAGAACCAATGGATTTCCAACAAGTGATGAACATGATGCAAGTTGAGGCTCCTTCATCAATAACGGTTCGACAAATATTCTTATTTTCCACAATAACTTTTTATCTAAAACGCTAATTGAGGAGGAAGCCTTGGAATATGATCTTCCAAGTCAAAGATAATCAAGTTTGTATCAGTAGGATCAATTCCACCAATAGACTTTAACAGTTCCTTCCATTGCATGGGACAACTTTGAAGGACTTTGAGAGCCGACATCGCAGAAGGTGCCTGCGAAAGGTCTTCTACAATACTGTAGTTTTGAGCAGCATGGGCGTGAGGATTAAATGACGACTTACGAACAACGCCCTTCAGAGGAGGATGAAGAACTTTGTCTAGACTCGATCGTTCGAGATGAAGAGGATCATTGGGAGGTGAAGTTGATGGAGGAAGTTGAACCGATGGAGGTGGTGAATCAACAACTTTCTCTTTCGAAGGTGAATAATATTTGGCTCGAGTAGCGACTGCAACTTCATTCTTCTTGGAGTCATCAGTACACATAAGTACATAAGATGTGGTAGAGGGAGAACGTTGGTCATGAATGACCAATTGGGCCTGATGTTGAGAAGGAAAAGGTTGTGACAAAACGACAGGTGTAGGAGGTGTCTCGGCCCCTTGCAGGAATTTAGTAACCTCGTCATGTCGTGGACAATCTTCTGTATAATGATCCTCACCACATATAAGACAAGGATAACGAGGTTTGTGCTTTTCTTTTTCATTGGCAGGTTGAGTCTTGGTTTTATCAGTTTGTTGATTATTATTTTTGTCTTCCTTATTCTTTCCCTTCCCTTTCTTTTTATTTTGATTTTTACCGGTAGGTGTAGATTGAATTGAATTAACTTCATAAGTTTTACTAGGAGAAGGAGTAGGAGGAGGATTATTTTGTATATTAACAGTATTAGACTTGGGACTAGCACGACTGGTTTGTTTAGACTGAGTCTCAGCGTGGAAGGTGCCAATCACGCCATTAGTAACATGAGAAGATACTGGAGGTGTTGGGCTTTGATTTGTAGAAGGGCGAGGAGTGTCAGGGATCAAGTCATATAGTGTGCATGTTTGTGAATAAATGAAATCCAAGTATTGAGCAAGACTAATCGCCTGCTCTTCAGTGACGACACCACCCATGGAAACATCACAGGCTATAGGACCAATGAGTTACTTGGTAAACCACTCAGCAAATAATTGATTAGGAAGGGGGACTTTGATTAAGTGTCTTCTCCTCCTCCACTCATGAATGTGATCAGAAATGTGAGTGGACGAGGATTGTTTAAATGAACTCAAAATTTTGGTTCATGTCTCATATCAAATTGGTAGTTGGTAATGTGTTAAGAAATACATAGCTAAAGTATTGAAGTCATTGAAGAATCCTCATGGCAATTCAATATACCATTTGTTTGTCGAACCCTTCAGAGTTCATTGGAAAAGACGCAATCTAATGGAGTCATCCATTAAAGAGTTGGATGAACACCAAAGATGGAAAGTCGTGACGTGATTATTTGGGTATTCTCTTGATCGACCATCAAACTTAGGAATGTATGATGGTAACTTAGAAAGTATAACCGGCCAATAAGTAGAATGCAAGATAGGATCATTCAAAATCCTAGACAAATTCGGTAAATCAAAAGTAGAAAGAAATGACAATTGTCTGTCCACTTGAGGAAACTGGTAATTCTGAGGAGGTAGTCCTGCAGATATACCAGTAGGACCATAAGAATTCTGTAGATAGTTAGAGGGTCCTGTCAAATTCAATTGTGGAGGGTTTTGAGTCAAATAGCCAACTTGAGTTGGTTGATTGGGTAAGCTTCCTTGAGAAGGAGCATTAGACTGAAAACCTTGACCCGAGGTAGGATTCATAGAACCTGGATATGGTTGCCCAGGATTAGGGAGTACAAAAGAATTAACTTAAGGAGGTTTCCCCCCAGGCAGTTGTTGATGGCCTTGGAAAGGAAAATTCCAAGGTTGAGACTGTAATCCAGAGATATACTACCCATACACTGGGTTATGGCCCCCAACTTGAGGAGTTTACCCTCCAATAGGAATCTGAAAACCAGAAGTGACAGAATTACTTGTGCCTCCCATTTGATTGGAGCTACTTGGGCCAAGAAGATTAGATCCTCTAGGTGAAGGTGGAGGAGGAATGTTAGGCCCCCCGGAGAGAACCTGGGTAGGTGTAGGAACATAACTTCTAGCAGCATTATACCCAAGAGGAACAAAAAGGTTAGCCCCTCCAGATGGATTATGGGCAGGATTAGCAATAGATGTATTTAGAGTGTGATACCCAGGTGGAAGTGATGGATTTGGTCTAAGCATAAGTGGTGTTCAAATAGGAGCTTGAGTAATTACTGCACTTCAGACAGAAACACGCGTAGTTTGTGGGACCATGGTAGAGTTGGTGAGCTGCAGAGGAAGAATTGTATGAGAACCAACCAACAATTGGTTTGAAACCATGACAACATTATTGGTCGTGTCAATAAAATGATCTAAGGGGACTGTATAGGTAGTAGAATTCATAGGCGTATGTGATCCCATAGGTTGATTAGAGGTCCTCTGGCATAGATGACTCATTCCTAGTTTTTCAAAAATATCGTGTCCCGAAGAAGTTCTCCAAAGAGAACGAATAGGAACAGAAGAGCTAAGATCAAAATTTCTAGCAGTGTAAACCGGGGTTCTAAACGAATCACTCTGAAAAAGCGGATTTTCTACACCAGACTCTGTGTGAGGTCCAGTAGGTATTCTAGTAGAATCATCAGCAACAACGTCTTCTGATGAATTATCCAGAGAAAAAGTGGATCTCGTACAACACTCAATAACGGATTTACGAGAAGTATGGATTCCTCCAATGGAGTAGAACTTCCAATCTCAGAGGTTACGTCGTTATTGATTGCTCCTTCAGGAGAACCCTCTGGTGAGTTCAGAAGCAAAGGAGTATATTCTTTCAGATCTTCCAGAGGTAATATTTGCATCCTACATGAACGGCGAGGGCCTATGTTGGCCACACCGAATAAAGAGTGAAAGAAATCTATAGCCAACTAGAGAAACAAACAACACTCACTAATAAAATATAGATATCAGACACGCAAACAAACCTTCTTATTTTGAAGTCACTAGTTGGTGATGAAATCCAACGTCATGAAATCAAGATAAGAAGGGGTTGGAATAAAGCGAGTGGAAAAGTTATGTTGACAACCTGCTTAACGGACTTACACCTTGGTGCAAGCTCCCACACATAATCATGGGCATACCCTCCAAGGAGAACGAGTAAGTTTGGCCAAYGTCTATTCCAGGTACCGTGAAGAATTGCCCCTCCAMAGTCACCTTGTGTAAAGAATCTAAAGAGATAGGCCACTGAGGTTAACAATTACGACAATGATGCATGGGGAAGCAGTCCACAGTCTGATCCATGCGCAAGGSCAAGGTATCTAAGCCCGAAATAACCTCAAGAAGGTCCCCACAGTATTTTCTTCTCAAGTGACCCCCAATAATATGCGCARTCTCTACACTAAGACCAACAAAGCAGGGTGAGTAACTTTTTCRGTCCTAATGCAACCTCGTGATTAACCCTTGTGTTAGAAGGGCTTCCCAGGACAAAATGTAGCAAGTGGATTTTTTCTCTCCCTATCACAAGATACTATTGTGTGTTTTGATGCTTTGGAAAGTGTGCCTTACAACCTATTCCAAAGCACTATCCTAGCTAATGTTGGTGTATAAAAGTTCTAGAAAATAAAAGTTGCTAATAGATTTTAAAATTACATTGTATTTTAAATATTGTTGTTTACTCAAAAAGGAAACGGAAATGAAACTGATGATGTATTTGACCTTGACCCAATAAGATGCAAGAAGAGATGAAATGCAAATGTTTCATTCAATGAACTCTAATTACAATAGGGATAAGGTTTCTCTTTTGAAAAATACAAAAGCTACAAGTGTGATTTCTCAATTTTGGATGAGATGAATTCCAAATAATCAAAGCTATCAATTTTTCCAATTTTCTCTTTCCAACAACTATATGAATGTGGAAATTTCTTACAAAAACCACTAAAAAGAAAAACTTTTGTTCTTTCCTTTTCAAATCAGAACAAAGATGTAATGAAGAAAATAAAGAATGGTCCAAGAAAACTAGTGCACTCTCAACACTATTCCCAAATCAAACTAATAATGCAAGTAAAAAATGAAATTATAAGAAAACCTTACATTGAATACAAACAAAAATTATCTCTTAATCAATCAACGATCCAGAAAGAAAAAACAATCCAAAACTCAAAAGAAGTTAATGACTACTTATCAAACAAGCACCCAGGAACAAAATCTTTAGATTATACCCTTGTGACAAGAAGTCAATAAAAAAAACTTGCAAATCTTGTAAAGAAGACTTTCAATCCTTGAAAATTGTTGGCCCTCGACCAAGTTTTGAGGAATACTTGGTCATAGTTGATTGTTTGGTACTTCGACTGCCTATCGAAGACGGAGTGCATAGCGAAGCGGAGATCACGGGATCTCGCCACCTTTTGTGGAACCTTTTTGGGTTATTTTGGGAATATTGTAATGGGAAAGGGATGTCGGCCCTTGTTTAGGACTTTTTCTATGTATAAATAGAGGCCTAGGCCATGTAAGAAAGGAGGCCCTGTCTAGTCAATGGCTTAGTGCATAAGTTGGATCTATGTGATCAGAATTCTGTGTGACTGTAAGAGCTCTGTGCATGTTGTAATAAGTGTTGAGTGCACAGAGTGTGAGAAGGATTAGTGCTTRGATCTACCCGGGGAAAGAGGATCTAGCGAGCTGCGTAGATCTCTTGTCCTATGYGGGGTAGGATMTTGAAGGCTTAKTGCTAKTAGCGGGATCTGTGTGATCAAGTATYRTAAGGCTCTGTGCATTTTGTGTAAGACTTGCGRAGCTKAGTGSAAGTCTCTGYGAGAGACTGTAGAAGGCTTTGTGCTKAGTGCAAGMAAGAGGGATCTAGCGAGCTRYRYAGATCYTCTGTCYCRTRCGAAGTAAGGGTCATTGAAGCTCCRTGCTRTAACTGCTTGACCAAGATAATATAAAGAAGACTTTGTGGACRTAGCCCTAGGGTGGGGGTGAACCACGGTAACTCTGTGTATTGTGTTGATGTGTTTGTCTCTCTCTTGCTAAGTGCTCTGATATGTTTAGAAAGATCTATTGATGCTTTGTGCTTATGAGATATGAATGCATGCTATATATGATACATAAGATGCTAAAGTTCTTAATCTATTGAGTATAACATGTTTATCATTGTTAAGTGCTAGATCTGAGTAATTACTGCGGTGCTCTGTGCTTTCTGCGAAGTGTATTAACGAATGTATGTTAGGAAATAACTGATGCTAAGTGTGTTGTAAGCAAGATAATCACAGATCTGTGTCCCAGCTAAGGTTGCAGACACCTAAGTCCTACAACCACCCCTACCTCTACCTCGGGTAAGACTTCATCTGCTTTGCAGGTGTTGCCGAAAGGGTCGGTAGTTAGGGCTTTGTTGGTGTGCTCTTGAGCATTGAACCCTGGGTCTGCCCTTGTGCCAAAAAATGGTTGTGTTGTTGGGACCTGGAACTGTGATTGTTGGGAACTGAAGAAGAAGAAGCTTTGTGCAAAATAAGCTCTGTGCATAGATCTATTGCCTTAGTGCGTAGTGTTCTATTTGACCTGTGAAGCTTTGTGACAAGAAAGAAAGGTCAGATATGCAGAAGAGAGGTCAGATATGAAGAAAAAGAAGTCAGATCTGCGAAGAAAGAGGTTGGATCTTCAAGAAAAAGGTAATATCTGTAAGCTCTGTGCTTTGATAAAGGTAAGAATAGTTAAAACTCTTAGATCTGGAAGCTTTGTGCTCTGTAGAAGTAAGATAAGTGAATTTTTTTGTTTCTAAAGCATGGATCTAGGTATGTTTGATAGATTCTATCCTAGCTTCAAAACTAGGGCATTAATASATGAAAKAAAGTTTGATATGAATAGATCTGATAAGTATAGTGATAGATATGTTATACCTATGCATAGAAAGAATTTTGGGACTAACCAATGGATGCAGGATCCTAGAAAGAAATTTTTGCAAGCTAACCATTATGATCCTAGCACACAGTACATGAAAAGTTGGGGATCATTGAAGAGAAAGAGAGGATTAACTCTTTGTTAGAATTGCAGAAGGCCCGGACATCTTGCTAAGGAATGCCCTGGGTGAAGACCTAGTTGTCTTTGTTGTAAGGCTATGGACCATGAGGTACTGGATTGCCCTAGAATAATTGCTAGACTTGAAAAGCTGAATATAGAGCAAGCAGGAGATCAAGAGACTCAGATTATAGAGGAACCCCAGAAAAAATCAGAGAAAGTATTGATGAAAATGCAAGAAACCCTTAATGATCACAAAGACCTCAGCTTATTAGAAATCTTCAAGAAGAAAGAACAAATCGAAGTGAGAATAGGAGACTTCGACATTGACTGTGTTTTAGATGAAGAAACATCGGTGAACATTATGACAGAAGGAACCTGGAAAGATATAGGAAGACCTGACATGACCCCTTCATTAGGAGGAATAGGGTTATTCAGAGGAAAGTTGGTAAACCTATGTGGAAAGCTCACTCAGATATCTATGAATGCTCATGGAGCTTCAACAGAAGAAGATTTTGAGATTGTTAAGTTCGTGGAGGACAGCGCCCCGTTTACTATGTTACTTGGTAAACCTTGGATTGAGAAAGATCAAGCCAGAAAATAGGAAGTAGAAAAGGACCTAGAACAACAGAGACAAGAGTTAAGAGACTTCATGACTAGAAGGATCGCGCAGTTGATTGAAGAACGGGAGAACAGATCAAGGGTTCTTGACTACAAAAAATTGGATGACGAAGTTGACAGAATGCTAGAAGAACCACAGAGGACCGAAAAATATGTTGGACAAGTAATACCCGTGGATCTGAAGAAATAATCTCAGCACTGCGAAGTTAGCATGCCAAGAGAAGAAAAGAATCAGAATGAAAAAAGGATGACCGAGACGAAGCTCACTAGGAAGAAGGATAGAAAACTCATGAAGAAGAAAGCGAAGATGGATAAATTACAAAACATTCTAGAAGAAACCCCGCAGAAGGAAAACATGCAGAATTTGAGCTTTGTCGGGATAGCAGAACAATGACATATGGCACTTCGCCGTGTCGAAGTAATATAACCGTTAGAAGATGATATACCCATTCTGTTGATGCCCGAACGGCTCGGAAGAAAGTTATGACCTGTTACCTGACCGTTATACTACGCCATAACGGACAGATCAAGAGTTAATGGACCCTCCTATCTGTTGCAAGCAATTCATTACAGCTTTACTTACTTATTCTGTCGCGCCATGCCCGGAAGACACTTTTTCCAATTGAGAACTTGAGCTCACAGAATACCTGCATTGTGGAATAGTGATTACCCCACCTTACTCTTTACTTGATTACAATACCTTCATCCCATTGACAACCTGAGAAAGTGATCCTAAGCTTACATGTCCGACGAGCTTAGCGCAATAGAAGAATCGATGAGAGAAGTACTCACTAGCTTAAGAACTGAAAGAGTTATGTCGGAAAGAGGAATGTCCACCGGAGTCCAAGCCTTGTCGTCAAGAGGAGTAATAGCTTCTCCATCCACTACTCGAGCTGGACCATCCCGACAGACCGACGCAAGTATCTGGGTTTGTAGTTGATCTTGAAGGAAAATGCGTAGAAGGATTCCAAATGAATTGGTCGAAGTACTTAGCGGATCAACTTGAATTGGATTGTAGAGAAGCGCAAGACCAAGGATATGAGTTCCACTTCAGCTTGCTTCTCATCCTGATCGCCTTCATAGCATGGGAGATGCCGGAGGATGTCGTTTTTCCTTAAACCCTATCGTTTGAACCATTGGCTGGGAAGTTTAGTACATTATGGGACACAACAGATATGAACAGGCAATGGCAGTCGAATACCCTCTTTCACAGATACTACATCCAGTTGAAGACCGTGATACAAGCCACACCTCGCATTAATCCGAACACACTCCACAGATTTAGACCCTTAATGAAGTTCACCGTGGACCGCCACTTCATATACCTAACTCCACGTGCTGATGAGCACCAGGAACAGCTGCAGTCCTATTATAAGCTGACAGAAGAACGTGACCAATGAGAAGTGAATGCCCGAAGTACAGTAGAAAGGATTAAGGCACTCACTGAAGAATGTAAGCAATTAAGTAGTAGAAGTGCGCAGATACATGAGAACCTATCCGAGAACCCTGAATTGCATAAATTGGAGTCACAGCTCCAGGAGGCGAAGTACCAAGTTGAGAAGTTACAGGTACAACTGAACGCCCTACCGACCATAGAGAAAATGAAGAGGTCCCATGAACAGCACGTTGTGCAGCAGCAGATTCATATGATCCAGAGCAAGGTCACGAAAGTGATGCAACAACTTCAAACTTTGCAGGATAGGGCATGTCAACTATTCTTAGAGATTGAGAGCCAAGGGACAAACCTAGAACAGGTCGTGAACATAGCAGAGTAGCGCTTAGAAGGACCAGTTAGTAATGCATTCATTCAGGAGTTTGCCAAGCAAGAAGCAGTAGAAAAGCAACAGGTTGAAGCAGCTCGAGTGAAGCTCGAGGCCTTTGAGGAAAACTTACCCAGAGAATAGTGACTTGGGATGAGTTACAGGTGAGTGTTGGGGGCATGTTGGCCCTCGACCAAGTTTTGAGGAATACTTGGTCATAGTTCACCGTTTGGTACTTCGACTGCCTGTCGAAGACGGAGTGCATAGCGAAGTGGAGATCACGGGATCTCACCACCTTTTCTGGAACCTTTTTGGGTTTTTTTGGGAATATTGTAACAGGAAAGGGATGTCAGCCCTTGTTTAGGCCTTTTTCTATGTATAAATAGAGGTCTAGACCATGTAAGAAAGGAGGCACTGTCTAGTCAATGGATTAGTGCATAAGTTGGATCTATGTGATCAGAAGTCTGTGTGACTGTAAGAGCTATGTGCATGTTGTAATAAGTGTTGAGTGCACATAGTGTGAAAAGGCTTAGTGCTTGGATCTACCTGGGGAAAGAGGATCTAGCGAGCTGCGCAGATCTCTTGTCCTATGCGAGGTAGGAGCTTGAAGGCTTAGTGCTAGTAGCGGGATCTGTGTGATCAAGTATCGTAAGGCTCTGTGCATTTTTTGTAAAACCTGCGGAGCTGAGTGCAAGTCTCTGCGAGAGACTCTAGAAGGATTTGTGCTGAGTGCAAGAAAGAGGGATCTGGCGAGCTGTGCAGATCCTCTGTCCTGTGCAAAGTAAGGGTCATTGAAGCTACGTGATGTAACTGCTTGACCAAGATAATATAAAGAAGACTTTGTGGACGTAGCACTTAAATCAACGGTACACAGATCATTCCGGACCCCCCCGACCGTTCT